>VXBT01003349.1:799358-868870 GCA_013400235.1 Oriolus oriolus | reverse complement strand
CGCCCGCCGGGCGAGGCGGGCAGGGCTCCGCAGCAGCCGCGCTCCCGCTCGGTACCTGCAGCGGAGGCGCCCCGCTCCCGCCGGTTCCCGCCGCGCGGAGGCAGCGCCTGCAGCTCCCTCACCCGGCGGGAGGAGCGGCTCCGTCTCCGCCCCTCCGCGCCGCTCCACGCCCGGGCTCGGCGGGCCCTGAGCGGGGCGGGGCGGCGGAGAGCGGCCAGGGTCGGGCGGGATGCCGGGGCGTTTCCCGCGGGAGAACCGGCTGTCCTTGCAGGAGGCGAGGGGCGGCAAGCCCGGCACGAGGTTGCTCCGTGGGCACGGGGGACACTCCAGCTGCTCGGCCTCTCGGGAACAAAAGATCCACCTACGGGTTCTCCGTGCAGTGGTGCCGCGCTCCGCACCCCGTGGCAGAGCCGCTGCTCCTGTACAGCGCGGGAGGATTGCGAGGTGAGGGAACAGGGGACTGTGGGCAGGGGTAGCCCCAAGGCAGCTGAAGCTGCTTCCTACAAGTTCCCTCTCCAGCCCCGCGGGTTACACCTCGAAGTCTCTAAACTTGGCTTCTCTAGAGGGAGCTGCACGACAAACCAGCCACTTCCCCCTCCTTCATGAGGGCATAGCAGAGTCTGGGCAGTTTGGGGATTTTATTCTTAATGTAATCAAAAAATAGAGTTTGCTGCTGGCTCTAAAACTTTCGCTTTTGCCCGGAATTTACAGTATGGTATTTTGATTAGTTTCTTATTCGTATTTTTCTTCTGAGTATACAACCCAGTGACATGCTCTACAGCTATTTGAAACATTTTGGGGTTTAGCTAATTCTGTATCAAAATCGTGTTCCAGGCTGTTACGATCCAGTTTAATCCCAGAAGAGCAAGGAAAACTAAGTCTCTGTGTATAAAACGGAAAGAACTTTGAAGGTTCAAAATATACCCAAAAAACATGATTAAAACCAAGCGAGGTTAAATGTTTGTGCGAAAAAATTGATATATTTTATTAAATAGCAAAAGAGGCAAAGAGAAAGAAAGAAAGATGCAAGAAAGAAAAATAGAGAAAGAGGTGTGCGTGGGGGGTGGGGGGACAGGGAGAGGTGACAGGGGTGGGGTGGAAGCATATCCCCCTTCCGAGGGTCCCAACGACGTCTCATTGCTCCCCTCCATCTGGTCTTCTTGGTGGTGAGGGTCCCCTGCCGCTACGCCGAAAAGTATAGAATCCAGTGGATTCATATACGCTTTGGGCCAGGTGGGAACGCCAGCGTGCCTCCCCTAAGGGGGCTAGGTTTGACACTGTCCCTTGCAACACTGAGGCTCTGTTGCATCGTGCTGCAGTGCTGCGGTGCAGGGTCTGAGAACCCCTTTGGGGTGGTCTTTGATGGGCCATGGCACCCCCTCTGCTGTGGATAAGCTTTTCCCCGGGTGAAGGGGCTCCTCAGCTGGGCTGGTGTGCACAGCGGAGGATGGGCGGTCACTGCGCCTCTCACCAGAGGTTTTTCCAACCAAGCCTTTTTCCCGCCACCCTTTGGTGCGAGGGTCTGTGCGGAGCTGGCAGCTGATAGTCCTGGGGCTGCGGTCTCCACCCCGAAGGTGTTAAGCATGTGTTCTGTGAATGAATTCTTTTTCCCCAGCCGTGAGTTGTTACCTTATCGAGCAGTCCAGAGCAGCAGTCAGAGCCCCATTCAGGGTGTGGTAGTCTCTGCAGCCTTCGTAATACAGTTTTTGCTATAATAGGCAAAAGCCCTTAATGAAAATGTTATAAGACTTATGAAAAGTCATAAACTATAATATTTCAGTCTCCAACACAGGCGTAAGGAGGTTCTCGAGCAGTTGGCCTGTTTCCTCCAGTCACTTTACAGCATGTGTGCACACTTGTAGCAAGTGCTGTGCTTGCATGTTTGAATTATGTCCTCATTGAATTCAGTATAAGACTGTCTTCTGATTTACTTGTGTATTTTCTTGGTACCTCTGAAAAGGTATTTGAGTATCTTTTTCATACATCCATCCAAGTCTTGCAATATCACAAGATAATAGCTTTACGTCCCCATAACTTCAAAGTGTTGAGCGATCTTAAAACTTTTCTCCATTGAGCTTCTCACTTCCAGGACGTCCCATTGTTGGCCTGTATTAATGATGAGTAATTGATAGGCAATCGAAACAGAAATCACTGCCCGTGTAAGGTCTTAACCAAAAAGTGTACTACAATAACACCGATAGTTCTGTACTAAAAACATATCAAAAGAAATGTACACAGTTTGTATTTTAATACAAAATTTTACAGTTGGTGGAGGGGAAAATCCACACTTTTCAAACAAAAAAATATTCTTTAGATGCCTTATTATCAAGTTATGATGTATGGCTTCAATACGTAAAGTAACTGCCTTAGTGCCTTAATAAAACTGAGGTAATTAATTTGAATGTCTAGCATGCTGGGTTTTTTTCCCTCCCAGTCCTATTTAAATGTGATCTTAATGAATAAGAAAGCTGCAGTGGTTACTTCACCTCTTTACTATATTATCTTATTATCCATGAGTTCACCTGAAGAATGTTTGGCCAGCAAAGAAGGGAATGGTCTTGGAATGTTTGGGGAAAAGTTTGTGTGGAACTTCACAGGTGCTATAAATCACAAATCAGATTTCTCTGAATTGCTGCTCCACGTGCTGTTGGAAGAAGATTTCTGCATAGGACTCCTGTCAGGTGAATCAGTGGATGGAACTTCAGTTACCTCTCCTGCATTGACTGCAAACGCAAACTTCTTCCGGGTACTTGTGATATTGCCTAAATCCCCACCTGAAGGAAATAGCAAAAGTTTCCAGCAAAAAAAATAGTTTCCAGCAAAAGACTGCTTCATGGGGATTGTAAAGAGGAAGTGTTTTAACCCCTAGATATCTCTCTACAAGAAAAATACATTTTGTTTTATAAAATGGTCCTGTAGTAACTAATTTAATAAATACAGCTGCAAAGGAACTGCTGAGAGCTGCACTTAAAATATAAATTGATCACTGTGAAAATTCAAAACAAGCCCTTTCTCTGGCATATGCTTTCAGTGTCAACTTTTATCAGTTTATAGTGCTGTCTTGCAAGGTACAAAACTGGGCTGCTATTTTCTAATGATGAGACACAGTCATTGCCATACATTTGTTAGCACAGTTACCTGGCTTCTGGTATGCACAGCTGTCATCTCTGTGAATTCCTGGGGGTGTCCATGTGGGCTTCCTCAGACTGTTTGTAGCCTAAACAACCAGTGCAGCAGTAAGAAGAACAGTGCAGCTGCCTGCAACTGGGGCAGCTGATTTTTCAACTACAGAGCAAGTAGCAGATGTTGGTATGTAAAGGCTATGATCACATAGTGGTTCCTACAAGAAAAAACTCAAGTTATTAAATAAGTGTCAACTTCTTATTATCTAATAGTAACTAGTAACTGTTATGTGCTTAGCTGAGTAATGAAGAAATGTTTACTCAACAAGAAGTTATCAAAAAATGTATTATGCCCTTTTGGAAAAACCCATGAGCCTCTTTTGAAATCATGGTGCAAAATAGGACAGGTAGAAGTAATTGTTTCAAATGAGTGGATGGAGACAGTGCTGGCAGCCTGAAAAGCTCTCTTGTCCTGGGCTCTGATCACTTGCCTGGTTTGTCTCAGCTTTCCACCTGGAATAATGGCTTTCTTACATAAAATAATACTGGTTTTTTTGCTTTCAGGTCCCTCCTGATAGTCTTGCGTGGTAACAAAGAAAACACTTAAAACTGCCCTGTTTTCCAGTTTTACAGAATACAGTGTGTGCCCTCAATCTGGGTTTGTTCCAGGAGAGTACAAGAACTGCCCATTAATGCTGTGGTCAGGGTGGTGGTGCAGGGTGCAATTGGGACACTGCCAGCAAGGCTGCACAAGAGCTGAGAAGGGCTCATGGAGCCCACAGGTTAGAGAAAGGCAGCATGCATATGGTTGGATGTTCATGTGGCTGTAAAACTTGGGCTCCAGACTATACCCCAAAGCGTCTCTCAGCAGCCAAGGCTGAGGCTGCCTATGAACTCATGAATCCCTGCACTTTTAGCTTTTTCCAGAATACCAGATACTGCAAAGATCAGGAACACAAAGGCATAGCCATCAAGCAAGTTCCTTAATCCCAAAAGCCAGATACTAACTTCTTTTATGAACACATTTTACAGAGTTCTCAATGCCATTTGGTAGAAAATAAAATTTTTCCTTGTTTCCTCTGGTTGTTTTTTGGGCATTTTATTTTTGGTTGGTTTGTGGACTTTTTGTTTTGGCTGGTTTTTGGTTTGAAGAGACTGATAAGGCAGTGGTACAGCTGCTGACTGGTAACTGAGTGCTTCTTAACATTCAGATGCCTACTAGTGAAAAACCAACTGGCACACCTTTCACTGAATAGGCAGATGTAGGGATCATTGTCTTCGTATTCCTGTTCAGTTATTCATTCCATATGTAAAAATGCACAAACGAACCTGAGGATGGGAGAAGGCAGCTCATCCCTTGCAAAGCATGCAAGAAAAAATACGCAACACTCACTTCACAACATTATAACAAAATGATCTAGTGAATTTTATTTTGGGTAACAGCCAAGAAATCTGACATTTTGCCCAATATGGCTTTCTTCTAAAATTAAAAAGTTGCATATACCTACAGTTGAGTCCACCAGCTACAGAAAATCTGATGTATACATTTTTAATCCATGGCAGCATCACCAGAATACAGCTTTCAGTGGTGTTTTCAAGGTGAATTATACGATAGAAGTTTTTAAATGTGCATTTAGAAGATTTTTATATTGTTTATATGAAAACATACAAATTTTTCATTTATACATATAGTACATATAAAACTCATTGTAATTAGCAAGTATCTTCATTTGGGTATTTACCTTTGTGCATATAGCAAAAAAAGGATGCAGTTAGGGCTTTAGATGAAATATTAAATTTCAAGACCTTTGTATATGCTAACTAGAACCTTATTCAAATAACTCAGACATATTTTTCCTGCTTTTAAAAGATAAGAGATTCAGCTTAAAAATACATTCATAAAACAAAGACAATATTCTCCCTGAGACTACCAGTGTGAGTTAATTTGTGGTAATCTTTGAATGAAAAAATATAAAAAAGACAATAAGCTCTGGTTTTCTTTATGCTGCAACAAATTTCTTGAGCAACACTGACATAATAAAAGGTATAGATTGGGGAATCATGCTCACTACCTGAAAAACAGTTTCATATATCAGTTTAAGAAGAAAAAAATTTTGTACAGACAAGGGAAGGTAACTAAGTTTTAATGAAAGATCTGTATCCGCAGTATGTATTAATAGGAAAAAGTTGTGTAGTTGGTTTTTGTTTGTTTGTGGCTTCTTTTTTTTTCATGTCAGACAGGAATTTTACCCAAAGCAAGACTATATGCTCAAAATGTAGATTCTTGATTTACACTGAGATACCTCAAAGAGTTTTCTAAATATTTCAAGCATTTGTTTTTGTTAATATTCATAAAAGAAATATAGAACCTGTGGGAACAGTTTCTGCTTAAATTCAATGATAAAATGCTTGATTATAACTAGATGGTGAAGTCTCATAAGCAACAGGTGAGGAGTCAACCCCCCTCCCCAGCAAACAGCTCCTGGTTTGTGGCTTTTTTCATCTTCTATCAGAATCAAGCTACTCTGAAGGCCAGCAGCTACACTAGTTTTATTTAGCATTCTTCCTTTGAAATGTTAGCCAGAGAAGGTTTTTAAACTGCTACAAAGTACCAGAATTGGGATGCACTAAACATATCCTGCCCAAATTGGAGAGAGTGAGAGACATATACTTTTCCTTTTACAATTCAAGTTGTATTTATAGGAACCATGCAATTATGGTATTTGGGGGGGAAAGCCTTACCTGAAATAAAAGAAAACACATTTATAGGAAAAAGGGGGAAAGCATTATGTTTGTTCTACCAAAATTTATTATGTAGTAATTACAAAGTTTGAAGATTCTTCCATTTTAAATAAAAATAATAGTTATAATTACACATATTGTATAGTACCATGTCAGGTGATTCCAACAAATATAACATGAAATACAGTGCAGTTTCAAATCAGAAAGACAAATACTTTCTCATTCACAGTGTTTGACAAATTACAGGAAAGCTTGTTCACATGAGGGTTTACTTAAGGTCATGCTCGTATAAACAGTCCACATCACGCTGTGCCACAAAAACAAATCATCTCTCAGAACGTGAAGTATCGGGCAAACCACTCCTGCCGTTGTGGGTCTGGTGAAGCCACTGGTGAGGCATCAGTCTGAGGAGGGCTAAATTCACAGAAAGAAAAAGAACAATTATCCTACAACTAAATGAAAAGTATAACTGTTAGGAGAAGAAAAAAAAAATCACAGAGAATATTCAGTAAGCAACACAGTCTGTTTTTCCATGGATTAATTATCAGTGTGCCTTAGGACATGATTTAGTGTCTCCCTATAGAATCTGTGATCATCCACTCCATTGGAGAGCATCAGCAGCACGGACAAGTCAGTTCAGAAGCCACATTACAGGGTGGGCAAATAATATTTTGGAAACGTAATTTTAAATATCATAAATAGCTGTAGTTTTCAGGAAGAATAAAAAGAGTTTTCTTGGAAAAGCATGACTGTAGAAGGTCCTCTTTTAGCATCCTTTTCCTGTGGTAAAGTTAATTTTGAAAAAATATGATGCGAACATCATATTTGTAGACATGTGCTCACAAAGACTGGCTGGCAACTGAGCAGAAATACACACTGTTGTAATACTTAACACCCATCACCAATATCACTTGCAATTGCTCATGCACACATTTAAAATACACCAAAATACTGGAAAAAACAAACTGCTACGCTGCAAACAGCACTTGGCTCCTCTTTGAACACTTAACATTCTCACAAAATGAGCAGGAAAGAATAATTTAAATTTAACTGCACAAGTTCCTTTATCAATAAAAATTGGTAATAAAATAATCTCTACTACAGGATAATACAGAGCACAAAACAATTTGGGAGTGAAAACTCCAGCATCACAGTCCATGGGGTCATGCACATGCATGTTTATAGATACCTGAGCATACTCATGCACATAACATGCACAGGAAAAAAAGTAGCAACAGTACATTTTTTTAAAAAAGGTTTTCTTGAAAAATATTGGGTTTTTTAATCTATTTTAGATTCTATCATTTGTTTCCCTTTATAATTAGCAGTTGCTAGATATGTGATCTTTTGCATTAAACCAAAGGAGAGAGGAAACAACCAGCTGTAGAACCAGTTATTACATGTTGCTTTAAGTTGGCAACTTAGAGGTAAGAGATCAGCACCTACTAGATACAAAGTACAGCCCTTCAGTGCATTTAGCATGTGGGCATATCACGCTAAAAGATTAAAATCCTGCCTCTAAAATGCCATTTTTAAGTTATTCAATTCAGTATATTATTTTGTGAGAGTATTACTTGAGACTTTAATGCTGGTTTTGATTACTGGAAGCTCAGCATTAAGCACCCAAGCCTGTAAATTTCCTGTTGCTGTACTAAGGTTACTCCTAGGAAACAATTTCATATAGGTGAGGAAAGAGGGAACACAAAACATTCACCTAGCAAGGAAAATAATTTTCTTACATAAAAACCTTTATCACATAATACTAAATAAAAAAACCTCCGTGCTAGTATCAATTCCTAATGAAAATCAGTAAATAACACAAACGTCTTAAACAATTGTTCATATATGTAAACAATTGGAAGCACATGAATTCTATTAAGGTATTTATAAAGGTTTTCAAAGTTCAAGGCTTAGGGAGAAGTGAGAGAATACTTCACATTTCAACAAGGTCTACAATAAAAAAGGAATACTATAAAGAGGTTATAATTATAATGTAAAAATTAAAAATGCCAAAAGAGTACTTGTACCTCTGAAAGGCTGATAAAGCAAGTGGGATTCAGCTCAATAAGAATGCAAAATTTTCCTAAGTTAAGTAAAAAAAAAAAAAGAAAAAAAAAAAGATTGGTGAGGCAGTGCTCACCTCAAAAACGTCTTGGGCTCTTTGGGTGGCATTGGCTGTGGTAGTGGTTTGCTGCTGTTGAACTCAATATCGTGGATGGGTGAGTTAGGAATGGGGTCCAGGCGGTTTGGATGTCCATTGCCCACCACTCCGCTAGATTCCAGAGCACTTAGATTGGGGACACTCACAAACCTGTTTGTTGATTTATCGTTCTTCTTCTTTTGCTGCATTAAAAATAACAAACATAAGGAAGGCTTTTGCACCAGGACAGACGAGGACATTGGCTAATTTAGAAATTTTACTTATGGCTGGTTTGGAGATTTTTTTGAAGGAGAGGAATTGGGACAATTGGGCTCTTTTTCCAATTGTAGTTTTCTGCTTGCTTTGACCTGAACACCACAAATTTTCACAGAAAAATCGAATTTCTAATCAAGATGATTAAGTTATTATGACTTAGTGTAATAATCAATGAGTATATCACATGAGCATATGATCTTTCAATATAACATTTTGGTTATATTGAAACATTGGTTCTATTTAAACATATATTGGGTCTACTTAAACATTGGAGATTGACAATTTTGTGGAAAATTTCCTTTCAATCTGTAAAATCTTTCATGTTTACTTAAATTTTTTCTTCATATCTGTGAAACAGCTCTGCTATCAAAGGCAATTACAGCAAATTTCAATGATAAAAGTGGATCTCTCCAACACATTTCACCCCATCACCGACACACATTTCGGTAACTGGACCACGAAACCTAGAAAAGCACCTACACTTCTTTCAAAGCAATTATACCCTCACAGTCAGCAAAGCATTATAGCAATATAGCTAAAGATAAAAATATTACTGTACAGGAGTCCAGTTTATTGCACAAAGGCCTGGCTTTGATGCTAATACAGCTGCCACTTCTAGACACCAGATGGTACAACTGAACATGTTTCTTTTTATAATACTCTCTGTACTTCTCTTGATAGTATTTCAAGGGACTCAAAATATTGAGGAAATCTATTTTTATATCACTTTTACATTCCAGAACATATCATACAAGGGAGTCAGTATTTATCCTCTCTGTTTTTATAGATATTTTAATGCAGAAGGATGTTTCAAATAATTCTATCCCTTTTTTTTTAAAATGGCTGTCTGACAGGACATGGTGTGTATTTTCTGACTTCTATCACATTTTTCATGTCCACAATAAAACACCAAAATTAAAAGCATCTTATTTCCAAAAATAGGAGGTTTTGACATACCCAGAGCAATGAAAAACCCCTTGCTCAGAAATACAATGAATTATGTATTATTTGAATATACAATAAATAATTTCTTTCAATTACTTATATGCAACCCTAACAAAGCAGCTAGGAGAAAAATCCCTTAAGGGCTTATAAACTACATAAATTTGAACTAAATAAAGTGAAAGACATGTGGAATCTCATGTTATTTGTATATAATATTTCCCAGCAGAATTCCACCTGAAACAGGAAAGCTACTGTATTCAAGAGTGGGCACGAGTTCAGACAAAGACAGAGTCCTATTGTTTGTTTGCACTTCTCTTAAGCTCTCTTCTAGCTTTGATTTCGCTGCCTGACCTTTCCAGAGTTGGCAGATGCAAATGATACTAATTGCAGACACATACTCGTAGATGTGTTTATCAATACACAATTAAAATACCCCAACAATTCAACAGAAAGCTGTAATAGAAAAAAGTGGGTTTTAAGCATCACAGTCAACGATTACCAGCTACAAAAGATTAAACTAAGACTGTCCCATATATGTGTGCTGTAGTAGCTGAAGAAGCAAGAAATAAGAAGAAATAGTTTGGTAAAAGTAACCAACTGTATGTAAAATACACTTGCAAGACAATATATGCTGTAATTAAAACAGTGTGTTATACAAACTGTAGTTAAATCTGTGTGCTCCACACATGGCTCGTTTCTGGAAAATGTATGGTACCCACATAAGTGCTTAGAAAAATACTACGATTTATATAATGTTCTCTCTAAAACAATCTGCGCTTCTGAAGCAGTCCAATCTGGAGAGAGAAAACTGTGTGTATTGTTTCCATGAAATTCATGCAAAGTATTAAGAAACTTTAGCTGTAATAATGTAATACTATACTAAACAGATCCATTGCAGAAAGTGGAGAAGCTCCAACATATACTGCAATGGCTGTAATTTTGCATTAATATGCAAAGCCTGTAGTAACTCATAACTCCTGTCTTTTTTTTTTTTTACAAAAAAAGAAAAGAGAATGAGATTTTCCGTTTCTTTGTAATTCATTCTTCAGTAACACAGTACGTGCTTTGACAAAGTGACATAGTCCACAGCTCATGAAATGAAAGATCAGAATGTTCTGGCATACAAGACACTTTTAAAGTCTAAACATTTTAAGTGATAGAAGCATATTATAAAAATATATCAGTTATCACTATGGAAATCTGATGCTGAAGTACTTTTCTCAAACACTTCAGATTTCACACAAAACACAAGGTTATATGCTAGATGGCTACATTTCACATCTTTATAAATGGATGGTTCAGACAGACTTCCAATATTTTCAAACAACCATTGAAATTGTATCTGGAAGTCCTGGTGTTGTCTCTAATGGGCCCAAACTAATTTCTTTTATGCAGTTAGCATAAAAATTAGGCATCCAGATAAGCCTGTAAGAGCTGCTGGGCTTGTAAAAATCATAGGAAAATACTGACATTTTGCAGCAGAGTTTGTGCAGAAGTGTGAAATATGCTGATCTGATGTGAAACTGCAGGAAGGCTGGCTAAATAACACAGCCTGATCTCAAATAATGGAGTCAGACCTCCTTTTAAACAACACGAGCCTGAACCTTGATCACTGAAGCTCTTGAGCATCTGAGCTGCTCAGGCTGTGCCCCTTGGGTTTTAGCCTCTGCTTCAGAACCTTCCTGACTTCTTCTGTCTCTACAGCTGGGAAAAATCTCTTCAAAAACCATGCAAGTGAAATAGCCTATCACAAGGTTATCACAAGGAGGAAGGAAATGTCAGAGGACTCACTCCTGAACCGGTGAAAAGAAATAGTATTTAGGTACCCTACCACAGTCTATTCACATTCCTCATGAAGGAATGCTGCTGGCTTTTGAAGTCGCAGGAAGGCTACTATGCCTGTGTGTGTACAGTAGCCTTCCCTGGCTGCTCTTCAGCAGGATGGAGAGAACTGGCAAAGGCTGCAACTGAAGTGCTTTCACTTGTGTAGGTGGTGACAGTAACTGAGAAGGCTAGAGACTGACTTCTGTCTCCTGCAGCCTCCACTGTCCATAGTGGTTTGTCACTTCGCTTGTCCAATCTTACTCTACACCTTTCGCCCTTCAGACTCATTTCATGCCCTTCTCACACGCTTCCCCTTTCCCTTTTTACCCTTATTCCCTTCCTTGTAGTGTCCCCTCTCCCTCTGTCTTTCTAATGCTCTTCCACCCTGAGTGCTTCCGAAAAAGTGCAAAGTGCCCTTGCACTTTCCATAATAACCAAGAAAAATTACAAAACCAAAACCAGTTAGGCGTGTCACTGCTCTCTATTGCACGATACAGTTCTGCCCTCTGTTGCCTTTCTGTCACTTTTCCATTTTAAATTTGCAGTTTTGTGATAAGGAACTGTGTTTCATGTCACACATGTCAAGCAAACCAGGGCAACAGCATCAGTTGATCTCTCAACAACACAAAAGAAACAAACCTACACAGAAATAGGTAGACAAATGGAAAACTATGTTCCTTGTTTTGAACATGTCTGTTACGAGTGATTTATGTATAGATGCAGGCACACACACACATACACATACGTCTTTTCTTTTTACTGTATCTTAAGTTTAGATTTCTTTTTCTTTACTTTAGCAATGAAGTCCATGGAACATACCTTCACCAATGGATTAATAACACCAACATTAGGGCTTGCATTAAACATTTTGTTGTAGTTAGTCTCCCTGTTTACTAGTTCCAGCTGATAGAACTTTTTGTCCTCCTAAAAAGAACAACAGATAGAAACTTCTTTTTATGCATTTTCAATCAGCTAGTGGCCAAATCTGCCTGTAAAATGTTCTCAAATAAATCTGTGTTTACATTTTAAAATAAACTGGTAATTCTAAAAATTGCTTTTTATGTTCATATATTATTATTATATGGAATAATCGAAATAATTTCTATTTATGCAGTTCTGTGGTCCTGAGAGTGAGCACAGCCTAATGGATTATGTAATGTGAAATGCTCAGTATAGTTAAATTCTGATCTTTAATCGATTTTAATTTCCTCATTCCTTCTTGCTTCTTAACTGGGATCTAATCAGACTAATCCAAGTCAGAGTGTTGTGCTCTGAATTTGGGAAGCTCAGTGGGTCAGGATCTTGGTCTTAGAAACCTCACAGAAGAGACTATTTCTTATATGGCTTACATGGCTGGCTTGTCCCAGGATTGGAGGCAGGAGACATCTGATAAGGGACACACCAAAATACTTCTTGTGATAATGTATTATGCTTGATTTTGGAAAACACTCTGTTTCTAATTAGTTTTACTATTATGAGTCATTGAAACCAGAGGAATAATGTTAAAGAATATGAATAACGTGTTAGCAGGATTGGTTCTTTAAATACATTTCAAACACTCTGAATCAGATTAACTTTTGTATTTGTCAAGATAATACACCAAGAGAGCATAGAAGTCTTACAATCAATTTCTTTATGAGTTGGTCCCGCTCTGCAATTAGGTCTTTCAGTTCTGAGATAAGCTGCAAGTCTTCTGGTCTTGATTCTCTGTTTTTGTATTTTTCTTCCATTTCTTCTAAACTTTATAGAAAAGAAGAATACCCCCTTTAGCCTGATCCAGTGTTACATGATGAGTGAACAGTCATGTTTTTGTTAAGTACAAAAGAGTTCAGGGAATAAAAACAGAGGATGACTTTCTTATCACCTTGAAGGAAATTAATTTCTATGTTCTCTTTCCGCTTTAGATAGTTAAGAAACAAAACAAACCAAAAAACCCCAGTAACATAACTTTTGCTCCAGCAACAAATAATTTAGAGAACATTCTAAAAACTTAACATCCTTCCTGTGCATGCACTACTGCATTTTTTAAAAAGGCCCCTTGGAAGCCAGGCTGAAAATAAGGCAATCAAAACCAAAATATGAAGAGGAGAATTACAGAAGACATAGCTAGAATTGGTTCTTACATAAAATACAGGAACTACATAGCATTACATTTAATACTAATGTAAATTTTAAAAGCTGGCAATTCACTTTCGTAATGAGGAAAAACCAACAGTATCTTTTTAAAAAATTTATTTTAATAGAAGACTACTCTGAATAAAGATGAATTTTTGTGACACTGGAGAAACTGGATAGACAGAAAAAGCTGGCAGCATCTTCCTCAGTTCATGTGGAACATACTAGAACAAAAGATACCCAAATAATAGGTAACTAACTCCTCTCCACAAAAGCCACTTAGTACCATTAGAGATGAAATAAAGGAATGAGCTGCAAAACAAAAGGAATAACACTTGGATATTAGAATATCTAATGTAACAACTGATAAACATTTGAAAAAAAACTAAGAGGAAATTTGAAATGCCTGGTGGGAAAGCATTAAAGGAGAGAAGTGAAATAAGCCAACTGAGAGAGGAATTGTACAAATAACTTCATAAATATCCCTTTTTCTTAAAGAACAAGTTTCAAAGACATGGCAATTTCAAATGATGGTGTCTCTTTTAAACTAATAACATGCTCATGATGCTAAATACAATTTCAAAGGAAAGTACTAAAATATGTTGTCTCATATATTCAGCCCTCATGCAGATTAGTGAACCAAGTATCAGAACAGATTCAGGAAATTTAACAAACTTAGTGAAAAAAAAAATCCCAGTCAAATGCTGAGAAAAATCTATGAATTAAATTGAATCTAAATCAGGTCAAGCTTACTTTCACAAAAATTAAACAAACTGTAGACCCCTGGAAGTAGACATAACTTTTCACTTCAGATAAATATTTTCTCTTCAAAAGCAACTATGTGATTCTTACTTTGATTTGCAGCTGAAAAAGCAGTTCATATTAAATTACATTGAAAATTTAATAACCTTCAAATAACCTGTACATATTCTGAGATTATATAATGTATTTACATAAAACAATATGAATGAGAACAACGTGATTGTTTTTACTTGCAGAGAAGGCATTTGACTCAGCAGAACAGAAATAGCCTCAGCTGGCTTAATTTTTGTGTATACATTTTATGCTGGGTTAAGCTATTGTATATAGATCCCCAGAGTATAGTACATAGTCACACACAGCTGTCACTTTATTTCCAGACACTTCAGAGAAATAGGGGTTTTTTTCTGTTTCAAATAGGTAATTTGTAATTTAAGGACTTCAGTTGAAGAGCCTAATTAATGACACCCACTCTCAATTATTCCAAGACAGATTCTCCATTTCACAAACATTCACGAATGCTTTAGGTGAGGCTGAACCTGGGAACAGTTACTTGAAAAACAGCTGCATAAAACTTCTCTGGGTTGGTGGGGGAGGGGGTGGCAGTGTGTGTGTATTGGTTTTTTGGGGGGGATTGGGTTTCTTGTTTGTTTGTTTGTTTAGTTTGGGGTTGGTTTGGTTGTTTTGTTTGGGGTTTGTTTGGTTTTCTTTGTTTGGTTTGGTTTTTAAAAAAAATTGTTTGCTTTTCTACATAGTTTCCTCTTTGGACAGCTTTTTGCTTCAGTGTAAATAGAGAAATAACACACTGAAAGCCAGGTCAGGGCACCCTGGATGATGCTTGCTGATTTTAGGGCAGTGGCTGCTTCCTCAAAGCTCTAAATTGAGCAAGAGCGAAGAGTAGAAAACCAGCTAGATTCAGCAAATTCCTGGACACTGAGAAGCAAACAACTTAATGTGAAAAACATTTAGGGTAAACAGTTTCAAAACAGTTCTGGTGGCTGTTCATAGGCCTGTTTCTCATACAAGATAAATGCAGCAAGCAGGAGGTAGCTTACACCTAGTTTACTGAATGGCAAGGTACCACATTTATCAGGGCATAAGAGTGTGCATGTGGACGATTACAAGGGAGTGAGAACTAGAATTTTATAACCATTTTATTTGAAGACAATTTCTAAGGGCTCATTATCCAGAAAAAGCTAGATGCATTTTGGCTTTACTGTCCATTTGTATTCGATACTTACTTAGAAAAGCTTTCTATCAAAAACTTAGAATCAATTCTTCTCTCTGCCATAAATCTTCTGTGCTGCAAATACAAATCCCTCAGTGACAACTTTGTGGCAGGAGGCCCTCAATCTGCTATGAAACCTGAGCCAGAAACTGTGACCAAATGGGTAACATCACAGAGATAGACAATGAAGGATGTGGAAAACACTGGTTGGTGACACACTATTACATCACTTCTGCCACCATTAGGTGCTCTAATCCCTGGTGGCATTTTAACTCAGGAGAAACTCTTAAGCCTTCTGTTATTGTTACGCTCATACAATCCATTTCAGACACTAATTTTCCTTATGCTACCAAATCTGAAAATGTTTACATCACTCATGCTACAATCTCACTTCTTAGTAGTAGTAAACAGTACAGTAAAAAATTGTACTGTTTATAAGCTTGTTGAAGAAATTCTTGTGTTCTCAAAAAAGATGTATCAAAGTTTGACAAAGAAACCATTTGAAATCATGTTTTCTCCAATTTTCTAGGAACACAGATTTAATATCTTTCCTACCTGAAAGTTTTTGGTCTCAAACCCTGAACAATTTACCTCACTAAATTCCCCTAAAGATTATAGAATTGTGTTGCCTAAAGAATGCAAGATTAGGCCCCATGCTTTATTGAGGTATTTGTACATCTGTATCTCTGCAGTATCTTCAGGAACTTATGGACACCAGAATAAACTATTCACTCAAATGCAGCTACATACAAATTTTTTTAATGCAACAAAACTTACGAAATCTGTAAAGCTGAATTAATTTCCTTGAGCAGCTCTTGGGTCTTATTAAAATCTGCCAGCATGCTTTGTTTCTCTCTGAAGTGATCTGCTGTCAAGACATCCAGCTCTTTCTCATGTTTCTTGCTTAAATCTTGCTCATGCATCCTGTTTAATTTAGTTTTTGTTAAAAAAAGAGTTATTCTGAAACCAGACTTTTTTGTTCATCATGATTTTCTGCCATGCTTCTAACGGCTTTTACATAATATCAGACAACACAGAAGGAATTACTGATTCATCAAAACCCACTACTTACTGTTCTCCAATCTTCTAGCTTATTTCATGGAAAATGCATCTCCTTTAATGCTTTTTAAAATAAACAAACATAATGAATTTGAAAAAAAAAACCACCAAAAACCAACACTCGAGTGAACTGCTACTAAAATATGCCAAAATGTGTTGCTGAAACGCCACTTAATTGCACAGCATAGTCATTAACTTTACTAGTAAAGGGCATAGCTTTACTAAAGAAGACGAAATGATATGTAACACGACTTGATTAAGAGGATAAATTTAAAACTGCAAATGGTAATTTTTTTTAAGTAAAACTGTAAGTGAAACAATACAGGTTTGAATTTAGAGTGGAAAAACTCATACCTGATCTGTTGGTTGGATTCACTGTGTATTCTAAGAATTTCTTTCCCTTTAAACTCTAATTCCTTCGTCAATGCACTTATATTTTCATGAAGATGCAGAATCTCCTTGTCCAGTTCAGCTATATGATGGTCTCGGTGTCTAAGTTCATCTTGTAGATCTGATATTCGGCATAAAAATTCTTTTTCCTATGATATAAGTAGCAACAGCAAAAAATATTTTAGATAGACTTCTCAGAAGTGATGCTTACAATACTTGCTTTTGGAAGACAACAGCTGAGCAGAATGTTCCATCCAATAGACAGTTTTTTCAGCTTTTGATGTTGACACAAATTATAATCAAAGCAAAGGGCTTTTTTATTGTTTACAAGTACAAAGAAAGAAGAAATCAAAGTTATGTAATAAATGATTTCCACTTGCAAGGAAAGTTAAAACCCATGATTATCATTGCCTGTTAAAATTGGTGTAGCTCATCACGTTTTCCTTCTGCCCACACATGCAAGAAAAAAACCCAGGTATCACTAAGATCCAGGGCCTGGGCATTTCGTATTCTCTGCCTCGTCAGCATACGATCCAGAGAAACTTTTTTTTCCCCTTACAGCCCTATTCAGTGGGAGAAAATTGCTCAAGATGTATGCCCTGCACAAACAAAAACTGATTCAGAATTCTCCTATCTTACAAATATATACAAGGGTCATAAATATCTTGCAACGGATTATGTGTTAAATAGTTTATGTTATATTTATATTGTGTCCAATAAATCAAGAAAAGTCTTTTTTTTTTTTGCATAAGAAATTCCAATGAAGTTAATATCTCAGAAACTCAGCTGGAGCCTGTTCCAATGGCTTTGATAATGAGTCTCCTTGGTTTAGAAATGTCCGTAATGAAAACAACTTTTTCAGAGTTTTCTACTTCCATCTATTCCACTTCTTACAGTTTCACAATAATTAATGACTGTATAGTTTGCACAGACAAAATCAGCAGATATTCCAAAGCAGTTTTATGTATAATTGTGTTTTGTGCCTTCATGCCTCCAGGAAATACAAATATATCCTAGTGCACAAATTTCATAGCGTATGTTTAAGGGCAGACCATTAAAAATAACTATGCATCTCCCTATATAAAGACTGTGTTAAAGCCATAAGAAAAAGCAGAGGAAAAATTTACATCCACACATTTAAATATTTCAAAAAGTAGCAAATATAATCATCCTGATCAGACCACTCTGCATCTCCTTCAACTCTGATCCTGTGAACTGATGAGCATTCTAACACAGGAAACCTCAGTGATTGCTTTACACTTAGTACAACCAAAGCTCACGTTTAGCAGATCATTATACTGAGGCAAAAAGTACACACTATTCGGTTGGATAGTGGAACACCAGTTCTCGTAATTTAAACTTTTCTTTCTGACATCACATTTAGGTGTCAGACTCTGAGCTTAAACAACACGACTGAAACTATATCATCCAAAATCCTGCATGACAGCACCATGTTTTTGCCTCTGGTGCTCACGCTGTTAAACCAGCAAGGCATAGCTAAAAAGTGGCTCATCTTCGACTGTCTCTGTTTTTGGGTAAAGGCTATGTCCAACAAACCCTGTTTCCTCTGTTAATATATTTCTAAACCTACTCCTCCTCCTTGGTGGTGGAGTATCAGTAAATCAATCTTGAAAAGCCTATTGTATAGGCAAATAAAGAAGTAATTTTCCAGTCCTCTTATTTCCAGGAGCCTGGCATTCAATAGAGCTTAAACTTTGAATTTTTAGCTACTAGCAGAAAAACTGATTGTGTATAAAATGAAAAATGAAAGATAAAAGGTGAATGAATCAGTTTGCTACTGAAAGTAATGGCAGTTCATACTGGCTTCGGGGGTTTGTTTTTGGTGGGGCTTTTTTGTGTACTTTTTACTTCAGTTTGAAGCAATCACTTGATTATAAGCAACCACGTCTTTTCCCGTATTTCTTAGGCTTCAAAGAGAAACAACTTTTTCCTTCCTGCTGGCAGCTGAGGATGAGTACAATTTTGCAAGAATGGGCACTTGCCTCCCATGGCAAGCCAAGGTGCTCCCAGATGGCTGCACAGTTCTGATTGGAAACTACCTTGATATGGGAGCCTTTTCTAGGCTTTGAACGAGGTTTGTAGAAGGCAGAAAAAGCTAAGCAAGGAAGGTTAGGAAACTGGTAGGAACGCATTAGCGGCTGGTGCCAGATGATTTTGAAGGATGTTTGTTGTTTGTTCACAACAGTTTTCCCCTCCAGCAATGGGAAAAATGAATACTGATCACACCATTTTACAGCCAGTTGCCAGCCATGTCTCCTACCTGTCGCCTGCCGAGCTCTATGCTTCTTTCAAGCTCCATTTTGGCAGCTACCAGTTCTTGTTGATGATTGTGCCTCAGCTGGTCAATTGCTGCTGCATGTTGGTGATTGAGCTCTGAGCGCAAGGAAGCTGGTTACCACAAACAAAGAGAAAAGTTTATTTTGGACATGTTTACATTAATTAACAATAACAGTCCAGCTCCATCTAGTATTGCTGCTGACTTAAAACACACTTTACATCAGCTAAGTAACTGTCCTGTATTCTATTACTGTTGCTTTCTGAAAACATCAGTTCTCCATCAGGAACTTTGGTTGCTTACTCCTTCCAAAAGAGCCTTAAGGGTGAGATATTTCAAAAGTGAAGAGTCTAGGCTTACCTGCTGAAGCTTATAGTGATTTTAAGAGAAACACTTAGGTCAACACTGAATGACTCTGAGAGACACTACAGTGTTATAATATACACACATACGTGCATGCATATTTGCATGAGTAGAAACAATGGTTTTGGACCCATTTTCAAATTTGAAAATAGTATACCTAACATAGCTTTTCCTTCATCCTCCAGCTCAAATCGTAGAGTCTGAAGTTCCTGTTCCATCTCCAGTTTAAAGCCTTCCATGGCTTGTTTATGTGTTTCTTTCAGTGCGTGAAGTTCTTCTGAGTGCTTCTGTTGTAAACGTTCCTCTAATTCCTGTGAAATTGAAATTGACAAAATTTGTTCTATACCAACTTCAAGAATTTATAGAACATTACACAATAAACAACTGGAAACAAAAAGCAGAATAAACAAGTAAAAGAAATACTCATTAAAAAATGCACTAGAATTACTCATATTTTCTTATTGTCCTATTACATTTTTTCTTTTCAGTGGTTGATGGTTACCAAGATTACCTGTGCACAAAACCCGTTTGGCTCACAGCTGGAAAAGAGAAAAAAATCAATCCATGGATATATCTACAATAGCAACCAATGTAATAAGGTGCAGATTCACAGATGGGTTTAGTGTGCACACAATACACATTTGGGGACTTCTGCTCCCTAAGGGAACCCATGTTTACTTCCTATGGAATTGTATGAAGCATAACCTTCCTGGTACACATCTTCTGATTTCATTTAGAACAAAAGGAGTCCACTTTGTGTGCTCCAAGACCAGTCTGTGATGTGAACCAAAGTACAGTAAGGGCACATAGTAGGAAAACTGACTGCAAAGGCCCACTCTGGAGCTGAACTTAAAAAACCTTAAGATACCCCTCCATTACATACCATACACTACCAAAACTCCAATTTTAAAGCTGGTTTCATCAAGGTTTTAAAAAAGTATCTTGGGTGGGGCATGGAAATTATCTTGCAAGTCATGGAACATAGCTTATAGAATTTTAAACATAATGAAAATATAAAATACATTGCAAAGGAGTCTATTGACAGAAAATATGTGTAAAATTAACTATAATGGAAAATTCCTACTCAAAATCAAACCAGGAATATAATATTAAGGGTAACAACATCAATCTATGGCAAAGAAATGCGTGTGTTGATAATAATTTTACATATATATACACATACACCCCTATACATGTGCATATAACGCAACACATGAAACAATGCCAGTATTAGCAAAGATTTTCAATATGTCTTGTTCAGATTTAACTGGATAGCAGTATTACTGTAATACATCAGCTGGAAAGGAAATTTAGTAGTTATGCAGATAGATTCTTTACTAATTCCAACTGCGTACATAAAATGCTAAAATGGCAATATTCTCTACAGAATCTGGAATAACCATATGAACGTGCCTTCTGTTCTTGCTCTTTTGTTTCTTCCATGTTTTGAAAGGCAAGGATATGGGCTTCCTGAAGTGACTTATGCCTTTGCTGATGCTCTTCTTCTAATTCCTGGATCTCCTGAGTCAGTCTCTGTCGTTCCTGACTGAACTGGGCTTGTAGCTGTTGCAAAGAGCTCTGTGACTGGGAAAGCTGCATCTCCAGATTCTGCTTCAGTAAGGAGATCTAACCCACAACAGAACAGCAAATATACATTAGTCATCAATACTAATATCAGCTGTAAAGAAGACATTCAGAAGAAGAAAACATTTGAAATTTTAGAGCCAAAGCGTTAGCTAAAAGACAGACAAGCAATGTCATCCATCTACTGAATTTGTTGTTAATGTTATATGATATATAATCAGAGATATAATAATTACATTTTAGTGGTTTTTCAAGGGTTGTCATATTGGTCAGTTCATACTGCAGCAATACCTGTAACACAATTTTTAATGGCCAAATGATCAAAAATTATTTAGTTTTTATATAAAAGATCAGTAAAAATGACACTATCAAGGTCTGAAATCAAACACTTGATTGTTAAAACTATTCTTCAGGGGAACATCCATTCTGCAAGGATAATCTCACATTTGGGATAGGAGAGGACAGCCTGTGACATCTACGTTGACTTTTATATCTTTCGGTATGTTATGGTCCTACCTTACTAGTGGTTTTCTCATTTAGAAAGAAATGGTACCACACGACATCACAAATAAAAAGTAACACTTGATAGATTTCCCATCACACACTTTTTTGTTAGTTCAGTAAGATTATGAGAGTGATTTTTAAGCTTGTTTCCAAATAACAATATATTCCACAAATAACTCATTTTCTTAGAAATAACCTGATTTTACAAACTATGCTTTTCATCCAGCAAGTATTACACTACACTATATTAATTTTTTTGGTCCCATTTTCTTTTTATAATACTATTATACTTTGTTCTTCACATCAGATAGCATCTTTTCAGACTGAAAATACTAAATCTATCTTCCCTTTAAAGCCAAACATGAGAAATACTCTCCAATTCTGGAAACAAGATTTAACCAAAAGAGAATTTTGCTACAGTGACTCAAAGGAAGGAAAATAAAATTGCCAAGTGACAGAGAATTTGAATCAGTAAGGACACTTTTCAAGCCTCAGAGCATTACATAATATGGAATTATAAATGAAAAGTCTGATAGTGTCATTTGATTCAGCATATCTTAAAATTAATTATGTCAAATTTGTAACGACATTGCAAATCAAGTTATTGAGTTAGAGAACATTTAAACCCATCAATTAGCAAAAAATCAATAGCAGCATACCAAGTACAACTTGTAGCACGAACATTGTAACACGTGGGTTACTTTTTTTTTCAGAAAGACACAGGTTAAGCAGATTTGAAAGAAAAAAGCTACAGAAACAAAAATTAGCAGTAAAACAAACAAAAGAAAACAAAAATCAAACTAATTTAAATGAAATAAGCATAGCTCATTGTATTTCAGATTCACCAGGTCTTTGTACCTGGGAAGACACACTGTATAAACACTACTGTACTTCAGATACCTTTGAAAGACATTAGCTACAATTAAAAGAGTGTAGTGAAGGCCTACACTACATTCTGCAAAACGTTTTACTAAGTACATTAAATATATATTTCACATACAAATTGTACAGTGTCAGACCAAAGTTTTGTCTGATCTCTGGTTCTGCCTCCAGAAAGGGCCAACCAGGATTACCTGAGAAAAAAAGCGCTGAGACATAAATGTAGGGAGCTTGGCTCTGTAGTCTACCTGGAACTGGCAATCTTTCTTAAACCAGAAGAGGTATTTTGGAGCAGATTTATAGAAGAAATAATAACAACCACTATCTGAGCCCATAAAAGCTTTTAGTAACAACAATACCCTGTGTCAGGTTCCATGTAGACATGCCAATTTGACATGATGATCTCCAATACTTGTAATGGAAAGGAGTCAAAAGAAGTTCCCTTTTCATGTGCTGTATTCTACTCATGTTTCTATAGCTCTCCATCATTTCCCTCCTTACATCCTTTGCCATACTGAACTGCTTTGGCTTAGTGAGTTGCTCCTTGCATGAAAGTTACTTCATATCTATGATCACATTTCTTCCACTTTTACCCCTTTTCTACTATTTCTTTTTTAAGATTAGGAGTCCAAAATAGCACAGCCATTTGAAATGAGAGTAAACTCTGATTTTATGTAGTGATTTCTATGGTTTTACATGTTATGGTCTCTGTTTCTCCCCTATATTCCTAAAGTTTTATTTGCTTTTGTGACTCCTATGGAGCACTGAGGTGATGTTTTCAGGGAATATCATAGTCCCCAAACCTACTTTCTAGTTTTAACAGGTCAAGGTAAGGCTCATCATTTTACAGACAGAGTTACAATTTTTTTTACCTTGTGTATCACTTTGCATTTATCTACACTGGATTTCATCTGCCATTTTATTGCCAAGTCCCTTGGCCTTTTTTACAGCCATTCTACTCTGAATAAGCTTTTATAAGCTGCAAAGTTTCCTACCTTACTCATTTATCAACAACCTGTAAAAGAAAATATTTTGAACATCAGTGTAACTCTACTGGATAATCTACCTTCACTGTGGTAACAATTCATTTAATGCCTATATATAATATATACTGTATTTTTGCTCTTCACCCTAGAAACTCACTCTACTGAAGTGGTGAGTTTGCACCATGCACCAGCATGGCCAGCTCTGAATTTTCATATATGCATCATCTTCTTATACTGCAATGTGCTATTGTTTTCCTTCTCCAGGAAACAAAATAAGCTATTTTACCTGAATTTCCCTTTGGTCCACTCACATCCACATCTACTTTAATTCATCCCACACTCACTGCTGGGCCCTTCTCTCCTTCCCTGTAACCTCATACCTACCTGGTCCTTCTCTTCATTTGTAAGCCCATTCTTACTTGTCCCTTTCACCATGTTTCTGTCCCTCAGGTTTCTCACCATTGTCCTGTCCTGTTCACCTTGGCCACCAGGAGGTACAGTTCTAGGGGAAATCCTGCTCAGTCCTGCAGAACCTCAGGTAATTTAATGATCACACTCTAACAAGCCTTTCATGATAAAAGTCAAATGGAGTCAACCACGGTAACTTAGGCAAGCTTTTATTACGATGACATGAAAAAAATGTATTTTTGGCTTGAAGTTACATCTGTCTCTCACTTAAGTTCCTGCTCCAAATTCTGACAATTATCAGTATATAATTTATAAACATGTTGAGCACAGGCCAAGGGCAAAACGATTTTGTTTTCATTTCTGTCTTGGAAATGCAGAAAACATTTTAACTGAGATGACCAAGAGAAGTCTGACATCTGGCCAAGAAGCCGTCTTCAAAGAGATCAGGAATAAGCAAGAGCAGTTCATCCTTCCACCAGATTAAAGCGACGGCAAAACCACAGCCTGAAATGAGTCAATGTCTGGAGATGTCTATTTGCATCAATAGACTATATAGAAAATAAAGGACAATGAGGATTAAATGACTCCAGCAAGCAAGTCAGATTAGTCTTCCCTTTGAATAATTTGTTTTGATGTTGAAAAGTACAAAAAAAGTTAGAAATGTGAGTCTTTTCAGAAGAGCATGTGATTTTAAATATTATTTTGATTATTCAGTGCATACATTGATATCCTTAAGAGGATGTTTTTGAGAACATTAGTGGCTCTTTTTGTACGTCTTTGGACCACCCTTTCTGCACACCTCTGTACAGAGGATTTAAAAGAAGACAGCTCTAAACACTATTCTCTGAACTTCCAATATTTTTATCCCAGGTTTTCAGCACATTAAAAATCTCAGTGATAATTAAAAAAAAAATAGAAAGAATAGTTTGGCTACAATTATGACTTACACTGCAAAACTGCAAATTATAACAGAGCATCAATCCCATGCTTTGTAGAAAGCTCTGCAATACATGTCTGCACTGCCCACAAGCTTGCTTGCATTAACAATGACATAAAAACACTGCTCATGTTATGACCACATACACAGTGTTTGATGCCAGAGACACGCACACAGTCACACAGATGAGGGGATGCAGTACACAAGCTTTTGATAGCAGCACATGTTCTCGTCTCAAATATTACCACGTCTCCCATCTCATGGGCTAAAGCTGTAAAGCAGTACTGCAGGATAGGCAGGCTGATTAGTGCAAGCATGCCCTGTTCACAAGCTGTAAGTGCAAATCACTTACATTGCTGATAGATTTATGCAAAGCTTCACCGAGACAGTGCCGCTATGAAGGAAAGATCACAGGAATAAAGGGAAACATTCAGAAATCAACTAAGTAAAAGAAAAAGGGATAAGGAAGGAAGGGTAAACATAGAACATTAATTATAATTTGATCAGAGAAAAATAAGTTGAAAGCCATCTGGAAAAAATATGAATATGTTGCTTTGACTTAGTCTATAAGCTACTGAACACAGAACAGAATGATGTGGTTTACCATGTTATGTTTCTGACATACAGTATAGCATTATCTCTTTAACATAATGTTACTATATAGACATATATTACACAGCTGAAGACTTTCGAAGTTATCCACTTGTTTTCTCTTCTCCTTTATGGCAAAGTAATTTTGGGAAGAAATCATTAAGTACATGAACAGACACTACATAAGGGCACAATCAACAACCAGCTGTGTCCCTTAAATATCACAAGCATATTAAATACATCGTATTAAAGATCAAATTTCACTGCTAAAGGGCAGAAAATGAGTTTAGTCTTTAATGAAGACATTTCTATTAAAAAACTTCTTTTATCTGTCTTAAAACTGAGAACCAAATGAGTACACAGACTATTCCTGAAAGTCTCCAGCAATAACATGACTTAATGTACCACTTATGCTAGTGGTGATTACTGATGAAAAGCAAAAAATCCTAACACATTGCCAAGTAAATGCTCTATGAAATATTATTGATCATACAAATGATATACATAGTTCATATGTATATAAAAATGCCTGTGTGTTTACATATATGAATCATGTAGATAAGCATACACACATGCACAGACAGAAATTAAGTGAGAGCAATTTCAAATCCAGCATGACCACTTCCCCCTTTTGTCACAGGTCAGTCAAGAAGATGGCTTTCTCCAGGAGACAGCAGGTACCTGACACCAGCCTGAAAGCCTATAGATGGGAACTATTAGATAACACTTTGCCAAAATACAAAAACAAATTGTTATTCAATCTCAAGAATCTAAAAAGAGGCACAACATAAAAGTACATTATTGTGAAACATCCAGAATGAGCTTATTAAAATTGTAACAGAGTCATAAGCATTAATTTTCTATGCAAGAGTGGAACACTAGGAGGCATCATACTCCAGCAGACAAGGCAAGAGACCAGCATCTAACAGCTCTGATTCCAGTGCCGGACTTTGACACTGCCAGTGTGAACAAATCCACCCAATTTTCCTGTGTTTCCTTTCCCATCTGTTTGATTTGTTTGAGGAGGAAGCTTTTACAAGCAGGAATGATCTCCTGCTAAATAAATGTTCACTTTCTAGAACATTTGGGACTTTATATTGCTGGACAGATCTATGCAGCACTGTGGTACAACTAAGAAATACTTAGATTTTACACCTGAAGCAGAAAAGTTCACACTGTACTACACTGAAGAGAAGTTCCAAGTAAACACAGAATTATATAGGCTAGTCAATTGGTATGGGGGCTGATTCCAGCAAAACGTGCAGCCATTTAACCAGATGCAGCTGCATATTCAAAAGTATGCAGAACTCCAAAATAATACTGGTTTAAGTGTTATTAAGAAATTTCATAAAAATTCCAGACATCCTTATGAGTATTTCCATAGCAAGGTCCATCTATGTTCTGGAGAAAAAATTTGTTAAGAAGCGAAAAAAATGCAGGCACAATTATTACTGTCTGTATGTCTATGATGGGGAAAAGTGACGATTAAAAAACAAGGAGGAAGATGGGTTTAACTATCACTCTGTTTCTGCAGGCTGGAATTCAGGATTTGGTTTGTGATGCTAGTGTGGTGTAAGAAACCCTTGCTCAATTCTCTTTGAAATCAGGCTTTGTAGATATGGGGTGTACAAGTGAATTAATTTACTTCTTGAAAGAACAGAAACTTCTGAAAACAATCTCTACTTGGGTATATGTGCATTAGCTAACCCGATTTCACTTGATTTTGCTGTCTCATTTTTCAGTAGAAGTATTATCTTCTCCACCCTCAGCATATGCAAAGCTAAGCCGCAGATGTAACCAAGACAGCTTCATCATGACCCAGAGGAACAGCACAGGTGCAGCAGAGAATCGAATCTGCATCTTTATATGCAGCATCTTTAGAAGCCACTGATCACTGCAGGAGACTCAGCAGGACTAGAAGACTTTGCAAGCAATACATGGGACAAGACTGGAATTCCCAGCTCTCTTTCAACATCTCTCCTAGAAGAGCTGAATTTTCAGTTTAGTTGGGCAAATGTGTGTTGCAGTAAAGAATAGATCTAGTGATTTGAAACTATTCAAGCTTTGTGTTTGCTTATTGTAATGAATAGTTGTTTGTGTTTTTATTATAGCTGTCACAGGGGCCATTCTTGGTGATGAAATGGTGTCATTTTCCTCAAGAAGAACATTTACTGCACCAGTGATATTTTCGTATTTTCATTCAGTTACCTTGTTTCATGCAGGACATTAACTTATTGAATGCATGGAAATTCTCTTGTTTTATGGTTTCTCTGAACTAAAAATTACTTTCAACCAGATTAGAGAGGCTTGACACTTAATTTCAGCATCAGTCTTCATATCACCCAAAGATCAGTTATGTAACACTCTCCCCTCACTGACATTTCAATGTCAAATTGTGTCACAATCTGACTTTTCTATAAAATTTACTGAATTTTCAAAACACTGCTGGCAAACAGGAATTCTTGTGTAAAACCTGAGACCCTAACTGGGAAAGCTCCTACTTTATCTGTTTTATCAAAGCAGATCTAGATTGCTACATAGTCTTTGCTTCATTTTAAGAATGACCTCCCAGAGATGCTGCTTATCTTTCTGAAGAACAAATCTTATGTGCACCCATGAGATACTGGTAAAGGAAACAAGCTTCTGAAGTGCCTAGCACAGAAGCCGGAGGGACCTTTGGCATAAGTCCATTTTATCCAGCTAATAATGGCAACAGCAACCCTAAAACTCTCCCTCGAGATACGTCTTTGAAGAGAAGGACTGATTTGTCAGCAGATGTACGGTCTCTGGCTGTGCAGTGCTTACGCAGCAGATGACTCCACAGAGATTTGGAAAGCAGCTGTTTGCTACTACAACGTTTTGTACTTGGCTCGAGGCTTGTGGCATGCTAGCGATGCCTTATCTTGGTCTTAAAATTAAGAGAGCTGAACGCAGTTAAGAGGGAAAAGGGTTTTACCTCGGTATGTATTTAAGGGTCCTTAGGTGCGCTGAAATGCACATCGAAATGCACCCCGATGTCCCCATCGAGGAAAATGGCCACACCTGATGTGATGTGTATGCAATTATATGCCTTGCAAAATTAGCATATCTATCAAAGATTCCCCAATGAGGGACTCCAGTGAGACCCCTCATCCGAGGGACCTGCCCCCCGGGATGGGCCTATCTTTGTTTACAGAATGTATTCTGGAGAGGACCTTGGTTTCTTGGGCTTTTAGAATGTTTAGTTTCTAAACTTAACAAAATAGTAGGTCTAAGGGGAGTTATCGAACTTAAAGAATTATAACTATGTAAGCTAAAAGCACAAGGAATATATAAAGCTATATAAAAGAGTGTATAAAAGGGGTATAAAAGAAAAGCGAAAAATCATCATGGCATCACTAGGAACTGGAGAGCTACATCAAAGTTTGCCCTCTCTGTCTGGTAAGAAAAAGCAGCATTTAGAACCCTTCCCCTATCTCAAAACTCAACAGTTTTCTGATAAGGAAAAGGAAGTATGTATAAGGCATTCTGAAATCTTTAACAGTCTCTGGGATCTAATTGGTCCTGATTTCCTCCTGGTTTTGGAGCAACCCCGAAGGAAGGTGCTATCTCCAGGACATCAGAGTAGGGGAAACTTATCCTGTTGCTTTAAAAAGATGGAGGTTTTCTCTTTTCCAGGTCTAGGAATCTGTTAAACTTCTAGGCAAAACCATAGGATGGCATGGGTTGGCCTAGGTATTTTGCATATTTGCATCTGTTTGGATTTTGGAATACACGCTTTCAATCCAACAAACTGCAGGTTCAATGGTCAGGGGAAAAAACAAGTGCATTTGAATGTCCTGATAATTTTTAAAGGTTTTGGAATGGGACTAGAGCTTCATTCATTTATTTGTCATAATGCTGTCAGGATTTTAAAGATTATATACACACCTTCACTAATGTTTCCTGGAGCACAGAAGTATCACTGCCCTTAATCTAGAATTTTAATTATCTGCTGAATCTCAAACAAATTTTGCTCCACCTGATAAGTTCTCTCTCGTTCCTTCCCATTGGTTTTGAACCAAAAGCAAAAGCTACTTGAGCAAGTACAGAGCAAAGATACCATGGGAAGTGTTTTAAAACTAGATGCTTGCCAGAGTCTTTATCTTACATTTACGGGAAAAACATACATAAATATAGGATTAAATTTTGTTTTGGGGATGGTATTACTGTTGGATTTGGCTTAGATTTCTATTTACTAGTTTTGGAAGCGTGAACTTCCAAATCTCAAATTAAACTTCTTACTCATGCACAGTACTAAGTATTTCATGTTCTTTTCATCCATTGACAAATATAATTAAAAGTCTTTCCATCTCCTCCAGATTACTGCCAAACAAAAACTCGTGACATTAAATTTCAATTAGAAGTTTAGGATCAGGTAGACAGGTTTCTTTGGATATGAAAATATCAACTTCAAACATTAGCCTAGATACAGATTTTTAAACTCAGTTAAACAACACCATGGGAGAAAAAAAATTAAGGAACCAAAAGAGAAATGAAAAAGTACAGTAAGACATTTATTATAAAACAGAGAACAAACTCACACTTGTTAGTATTCTTACTGTGTCCTACTGAAAATACTTTGAAAACACTGATTTGTTCTGTTGCTTTTATTTGCCTGTTTCGCTGAGTAGCTCTCAATTGTAAATGGTCTTTAATGAATTTCCTCCATTATATTCAGAATCTTTTAAACAAAGACTAAAATAATGATGAAGGCACGGTCTGGGCTGAATGAGCTCACCAAAACCAAAGGCTCATAATGAACAGCTGAATGTCAGGCATTTGTTTTCATGTCCAGGCTTCAGACAACACTACAATGACCAATGTGGACAGAACAAATGCACCAACTCATCATCAAGATCACATCTCTGCAGAGAATAGGGAGCCCAGAACAAGAGGGATTCCTTACTGAGAAGTAGACAGTCATGAAACCAGAGGAAGCAGCCTCAGTAGTTGGCCCTCCGAGGGCTGCAGTGAGTCTGGACTATGAAATTATTTGCATGCTTCCATGGAGCAGTTTCTGACTTGTTTAACCATAGGTTTCCCACTTGGAATACAGGAGTACCAATTCTTCTAGACCAGTGGTGAGTGGCAGGATGCACACAGACAATTGATCTAGGCAGAAACTCCCAAATCTCTCCTGATCCTGTGAGGCCTGCAAGAGTTACAGCACAGTCTCATGAAGACCACAGTTTTGAGAGCTGTCTTAACCTGTCAAAGTTTTCAAGAGTCAAAGAAAGCATGCTCCTTTGGAAAAAACAGGTATCTACAGGTTGAAGAAGAGGTGTAAAACATTACCCTGAACTGCATTTGAGGGTGCCCTCTGCTCTTTTCTCCCTCCTTGGTATGATTTTTATTTTTATTCTTTTGGATTTCCACATTTTAGATTTTTACATGCTTTTTAAATCTTGGCCAACATCCCTCACCATCCACTAGATGTCATGGTAGCCTTACTAGCATTACTGAATACAAGAATTGCCAAAGCAAATTAGGAGGGAGTCATTTGAAATTTACCTCCACTCTGTTTCTGACAGACAAGCCTTCAGACAGGGTGTTCAGGACAGCATCAAGTGACAGGGAGCTGAGTAAAATGATTCCGCGCTGAAAGTTTATCTCCCTTCTTTCCGGAAACTGATACAAAGTACATGAAGGTTATTTCTTGTAGAAATTTCTAGCATCCACTTGACAGCAAATCTTCTAATGCAAGGATTACCCAGGCTGTGGAACAGGCCAGTAATCCTTGTGCTGGGGAAAGAAAGGAGCGTTTCCTGATTTTGCTAATGTGGATGCACATCAGCTCTGCAATAAGCACCTCCACACGGGCAAGTAAAGATGGAACAGTAACTGCCTCTGGATGAAGCCTGATCAAAAGCCATTTATAGATGTGCACAGGAGCTCAGGGACTTTTCTCAGCACTCCATCAACAGCAGTATACTCAGGATTTTTAGACCAGTATGTTAAGACTGAGTTTGTCATTTCCTGAAAACGACAATTTGAATAATAACTATATCAGAAGGAAATACTTACATTTTTATATTAGTCAAATTTTCTCCCATTTACTTTGACAATTTAAAAAGGAGGACACCATCACAGAAACAAACTCTGAAGAGGAAACCTCAATATATTTTTCAAAAAAGGAGTCTTTGCAGTAGGAAAAACAAACAACAGCTACCAAAATGTATGTAGTATACTTTTGTCCATTCTCGCTGTACTACTTCTGATATTTCCCTTAATAGGAGGCATATATTTGGTGTGAAAAGTTGACAAAGTTAAGAAAGAAGAATGTCACACTAATGCTTGGCCATCTATGAAGCTACTTAAGAATGGGAAAGCTACATATGGGAAAAAGCAATGACAAAAACATTTACTTTACTGAAACATGTTACTGAAAAGTAAGGAAGATGAGAGAACCAGTATTTGCTCAAATATAGAAAAGCTCATCCACAATGAGAACCCTTGATTCAGTTTACTGAAATAAATGTATCATAAGAAGAAACAGATAAGAAGAATACAAATCTTAACCTGTATGTTTCAGTGCCCAGAACTGAAGGTTGCACAAGACAGACAGACAGACAAAAGAGAGAACATGCTCATGCTTTCAAAAACAAAAAGAAAATTCCAGCTATTTTGGCTGAAGCTTTCTCAGCAGTAAAATGTTTTTAAGAAAAGCGTTAAAACCCCATTATAGAGCTAAGAGGAATGGAAAGGAGCTAGCACATCTGAATTCACTGCATATTTCATTATGAAACTCTCAAATGCATTGACGTAGAAGTACTTGGTGCAATTTACAGGGAAAAAAAGGAAAAGCACTCTCTTTTTTGTCTTCTAGAATAATTTCTCAAATCGGAGATAAAAACTACACACTTGGTCTCCAGACACTGATCTAGTTAAGCTACCAACCACATTTAAGCGTAGATGGTGCTTTGCAACTGGCAAGAATGTGTTTAAGCACTTAATCAGCCCAGTAGCATTTTACCTCAAGAAAATTATTTTATTCATAACAAAGCTATACTATTAGAATAACAATAATCCAATGTGCATTCTGTGAGGGACCACTTAGCATTACCGGTATGAAAGCAAAACTTTCACCTAGCTTTTTGCAAGAGCTAGATTCCAACTATCAAATGTGCAACAAATAGAAGCGGCAGAAATTTGTTGATCAGAATAACATAATTTTAAAAACTCAAATCAGCTTAATACACTTTATGCACATAATTCTTTTGATTGAAACCGTGTGGTTTGGGGTTTTTTAAATTAACATTTATATCTGTGTCTCTTCATTCAGTTTTCCAGCACCAGTCAGCAGCATTCCCAGGTGGGCATAGTCTATGTTGTACTTTTCTACAGTTTAGGTAACTATTTTTAAGCCTGTTTTTTCAGTCCTTCAGCCCTGTATGATTACATAACCATTCCTATACTTCAAGTTCAGGCAACACACTTCTTTGTAGCTTGTTTTTAAATCAAATCAGAGATGCATCAATACATATTAGAAAATTGCACCTGTATTGATGAGCATTCAATTTCTGAATTAAACCTTTATGAACAAAAATTATACGATTAAGAGATGAACCTCTAGACACTCTCTCAGCATAAAGAACACGTCAGCCACATTTGCTGTCAAATCAAGATTTACAAATTATTTAGCAGAGACCCTGGTCTTGTATTATTTTGATAAATTATTGCATAGTACTACTGGTATAGAGAGGACCACTACTTCAGGCATAAAAATCTGAACTGCAGAAAGAGAAGCTGGATTCCCTCTCTTCCTAATTTTATACAGGCTTCATGCCTTTCAAATGGGTTTTAAATACATCTTCCCACAAATTAAAACCAGGGTGTAACAAATCCACGATTTCACAGCTCTACTGCAATATCTCAGGCAGTTCTAGTTCAGGGTAGAATTTCTAAGATGTTCCAGGACATTTATTCAAATAATCCAATTCCTGCTCATTTCAGTACCTTAGGAGGTCTGGAGGAAGAGACAGAGGAGTATCCTTATGGAATTTGTGTGACACTGTGTGACAATTCCTTATGGAATTGGATGACACCAATCTGGGAAGAATAGAAGGTGAAGGACAACACAGTGGAATGGACACCATACATTGAAAGACAGGGCTGCCATCCAGAGGGACCTACACAGGTTATAGGTACAGGCTGGCAGGAATTCCACAAAATTCAGCAAAGACAAATGCAAAGTCTTTAATACGGGAAGGACCAAACCCATGCACCGGTCCACACTGGGTCACAGATCTGCTTTGCGCAACCTCGCTGATGGTAGGCTAAGCATGAACCAGCAGAGTGGTCTGGCAGCACTGAGTGCCAGCAGCACACTGGGCTGTAGCAGCAGCCAGTAGTTTGAGGGAAGAGATCAGTAACTTCGACTTGGCACTTACTGCACATCACCTGGAGGGCATATTCTGTCTCCTCCTCCAGCTCATTCAGCTTTGGTACAAGACACATGTTGATAAACTTGATCATATTCAGCGGAGAGCTACCACCAAGAAGGGTGGGACTGGAACAGATATCCTTCTGAGGTAACTCTGTTTGCTCAGGCTAAATAAGAAATGGATTTGTGGGACTTAATACCTTCCCAGTACCTATGAGGTGGTTACAGAGAAAGTGGACCCAGCCTTGTTACAGTGGCATACAGCAGAATAGTGAGAGACAACAATCCAACTGAAACAGAGAAGGCTCTGCCTAAATATAAAGGAAAAACTCACTATGAGGATAATTAAGCAATAAATGAGATTATTCAGAGACACTGTGGAATATTCATCCTGAGAGGTTATTCAAGAGCTGACTGGACAGAGCCCTGAGCAACCTGGTTCTAATTCAGTGCTGACCGATTTGAGCAGCCGCCTGAGGCCTCTTCCAGCCTAAGCAACTCTGTGATTCTGTGATTCAGGTCACCACAACTCTGAGAGACTACTTTTTGTGAACTTCAGTCAGGAGGAACTTACTACGAATCCATTTCTCCAAGAGTTAAATTACCCATCTTTTACGCTATGGTCTGGAATTCTCTCTCCTCCGGCTGTAATGGATAAAATACAGATTATTCCAGAGGGAAAGCTTAATTCTCTACTACTAACACTAACTTTTCAATCTTTATTAAATACCTATCCATTCAAACAGTGGTATGGAAAGGCCACAGCTGGATGGAAAAAAAACCCCAGTCCTCACATGCTATTAATCTCTTTGCATACAATTCTGATACAGTAAATGATATGAAGAAAAATACAACCATTTTGCATATGGAGACCTTTTCCCATGTCTGAAAATTCTCTAGTAAATTCTCCTTACTACAGTTAGCTTTCCGATTCCAAAATTTCTTGCATAGGTAGAAATAAAAGTTAATCTGCAACATACTAATTTTACATTCTGAAACCATAGGTTAGATTTAATGTGGTATTTTTGAAAGGTAGAGATAAAAATATGTTAAAACTATGGAAAGTTTAATATATCCCTTTCAAGACAAAATGCTACTTATAGGTAGAAGAAAAGAAAGTAAATGAAGCTTGGGTAATGTGAAACTTAAAATCAAATTAGTCCAATTCTTATTATGTTCGTGTTGTTAAAAGTTACAGACCAAGAACTTTGGAAACCTCCAGCTTTTACAAGCCTAAACCACAAAATTTCAAAAGCCTAAGTTCCCCTGTCAGCAAAATATACTGTGATGTGCTCCTGTAAGAGGCTGTATAATCAAATGCGTGTTCAGTTATTAGACTTCCCAAATTAGACAGCAAATTAAAAGCCATCCCACAATAAAACCCTGGAATCACAGTCTTTTAATGAGTTCCAAAATCTGTTACTCTTACTTTAAAATGTGTTTGTTCATTATAAGCTATTTCTTCAAACTGGAGTCAATAAAACCAGTCCTACAGCATTTATGGTTTGGAAAAAGTACAAAGCAAGTATTTTCTTTGAATTCGTTAACGTAACTGAGATTATAAATTTGAGTTACCATTAAAAAACCTCAGCATTTACACAAAATTATCCCAAAATAATGTTCAAAATCATTTAAGACATAGTTGTAATAAATGTGTCATAGAAACTGAGTGACATTTTGACTTCTCAGAGACTTGTACAGTGTTATTCTTGTACAGATAGGGGATTATTATTTTTGTAAATATAGGGGATACCTCTAAGTCCAAACAATTAGCATTGGCAGAAATTTAACAGCACAACAGGTGAGCAGACAAAATCAAAACAATCTTGTAGTGAAGAAGTGAGACCATCAACATCCTCTCCATCCTCCCCTCAAAACTTAAATTAAAAGGTTTTATTCACATTTAATGTAAAGAATAACATTCATATAATTAAAGTTATCTACAAGTATTATTTAAAATATTTGATAGTGATTAGGTTAAAAAGCCCTATGCTTACAAATTTCATTTCAAAGCCAGATATCACAACTGATTTAATTTACTTAGTTGGCATAAAGCCACCAACAGTTAAACTGTAATGGCTTTCCAGTTCTCAAAGACACCATAGTTACCTGGTCTAAAAGATCTTCAACCTTTTTTTGCCATCCATCCCTTGCTGCATTTTTTTCACGTTCTTTCAGCTGCAACAGCTGAGTCATAGCTGCCTTCTTGTCCTCTTCATGCTGCAGCCTCAGCTCTTCACGAAGCTTATTACATTCCTGTCTGAAAACAAAGGTCAAATAACTAAAATGCAGTGGGACCTTCTGCAAGAAGTGAGAAAGAATTAAGACTTCAGTAATAACTGGAAAATCTTAAATAACAGAAATTTTTGCTTTACATTTCATTTGACGGTACATTTGCATATAATACATGGCTCATTTCCTATTAAAGAATAAAAGGAAAAAAAAAATACTTGCCGAAGATTTTCTGTCCATTTTATTTCCAAGTCACGCGCCATTCTGTCAACTTTGAACTTCTCCTCCTCTCTCATGGCAGCAATCATTGCCTCGTGCTGTTGTCTCTCCTGATCTAGTTCTCCCTGCAAATACAAACTTTACAATAGAGACTGATCAGCAGCAAAAGTGTATTTCAAACATTAAATGAGTGTATTTATAATAAAAATATCAATTACAATTGGCTCATGAATTTGAACTACAACTTCTTCAGTGTGAAATTCGGAGTTATCCACAATTAATGCCTCATCATACACATCTCCTGATATTTCTTATTTGTGGAACAGAAGTCTGTATTCCTATAAAAAGCAATTTTCCAATAACTCATTCTGCAATCTTTTCAAATACCATTACGTTGAATCATGGAATAATTTATGCTGCAAAGAACCTCAAAAGGTCAAAAAGTCTCAGTCACTGAAGGACTATCTTCAGAATTAGAGCAGGTGTCTTAGGTCCTTGTCAAGAATGCTTCAAATTTTTTTAGACATCAAATATCCAGTATTTGAATTTCAAATCCTGAGCTATCTGTACAGGATACAAAGTTCATATATACCTTCTTTCTGTTTCTTGATGGGACAAGCCTGCTAGAAATAAGGTTTCACAGTCTGAACAGAGAGTACACCACCTTTAAAATTCCCATCAATTTCTGCTGAAATTTTACCATACTAGAATAGTATTAGGTACTACCTAGAAATCCTTCTTACATGAATGTTGTTCAGCAGTGCTTGCTTCATTCACGAGAAGCAAACATAACCCTCTAAACTGAATTAATACTCTTTGAGACCTTTTCTGCTGCATTTTGATATATTTTAACCAGTAACCTATTATATATGAGTATTTAAATGTTTAATAGGTGAAGAGAGCAATACTAGTTCATGAGAACATTTAGAGACATCATAAAAAATACAGAGGAAGTTACAAACTAATATTGTGCACCTCTAATGACTGTAGCTGAAAGAAATAAGAAAAATATACCAATATCCTGTTTCAGGCTGGTTTTGTTAAGAAAATGCGAGAAAGGTTCAGTGAAAAAAAACTTTATAATATTTGCTGCTCTACTTCAAACACTTCTTGTGATCTTGCAAACGTACATTATTTACTGCGGAAACAAAAAGGAAACACCTATCCAGTACTGCAGTCAATGAGCTATTGACAGACTAAACTGACAGTTCTATTTCCATCTAAGCCAATTAAAATGATGATATATTTGTGCCTAGGCAAATTAATTGCTCAATGGTATAAAGTGGTCACATTTTCTAGGTGACAGTCTGTTATCTTTCAAGATATCATAGCATATATCTAAAAATTATTCTCAAGTCTTTACTGAAATTCTAAATTTGAGCCTGAAATGAAGACTGTGTCCATTATCCAAGGAAAATGCGGCACAGATGTATTACAAAAACTCATCAAAAAGGTTTCTGTGAATTCCAGAGCTAGTAAGCTCTGGACCTTGCTTTGCATCATGACATGAACTGTCTGGAATTGCAAGGGTTAACTCATACCCTTTCATGAAATTCTATTAAAGCTCTGAACATATTTTGTATGGACATGTTTTGGCAGCTACAATTCACATTAACCACACAAAGATATGCTTGCAGCACTACCTGTTAAATAACAAAAATTTCTAAAAACAAAAAACACCCACCCCAAAACAACCAACCAATAAAATAAAAATTTAAAAGACCAAATCCCAAACCAACCTATCCTATTTTCCATTTCTTTAATTCTCTGCTTGAAATACAAATCTCTTCTTTGATGAAGCCATATCAAGCTCCTTGTACCGCGTGTACACCGTTACACTCCTAGTCATTTTATAAACAAGACCAAAATCACTGTGACTGTGCTTTGCACAATTTATTCTCCAACAGTATGGTTACCTCAACACTATACAGTGAATCTGTGGTCTCTCGCAGTCTTGCTCTAGTTAATTCTAGTTCTTTCTGGAGTATTTCCTGAGCTTCCTGAAGACTGGAGATGTGTCCTTCTGCAGTCCCAAGGCCTTGCTCACTTTTTCGTACTAGGTCTTGCAGACGACACACCTGTGACATTACAAAAAAAGCTGTAATTTCCATGATTATTGCTAATGGTAGCCAAGCCATCCTGGTGTCTTCCAGTGTTTCCTAATTCTGACCTAGACAAATTTTCAGCTGCACTGCCTGTTCTCCTTTAGTATCACTTAATGCTTCTGTATTTAAAAACAAATTCCTGTAATATTATAAAAGCAAAGACTCAACTGAAGGATTTGTACAGGTAAAAAAATATATTCAATGTGTGTTTGATGCACACTGTGAAGAAAGGGGCTGCATAAAAGATCTGAAATTGCCTATAACTTTATCTTGAGAAAGTATGTTTTAAGCAAATGAATGAGAAATATTTCAAAATACATAAACTCTAATCTAATATATAACTTAACTTGTTCTAGGGTTTAAGTTTCTCTGTTTTCAGGTTGCTACCTGTCCAGCCTGTTTAAAACTCAATCTAACACCTGTAGAGTATAAAGTAGTATTTTCCTTAACTGCTGTGTAACAATACTCTTTTTTTCTGCCTGTTTGTGCTTCAGCTTCTCATCTGTAAAATGATGATACCATACTTCTTTGCTTCAAATAAAAATATGAGAGACTGAACATAGTTCACCAGCTACAGGGAAGAAAAAGCTTTTTAAGTGTGTAGGTTGGAAAAACAGAAAAATGGGAGGCAGGGAGGAACAAAGAACAGCAGCTAATTGGAAATGCGCTGTTTGCAGAAGCAATAGTCTATCGCCTTTGTATGTTGAGATAAATTCATTCACAGTGGGACAAGTGTCCCAAGAAAAGACTAGTCTTTGGTTTACAGGCACGGACAGGTAAGAATTATAACTACTCCTCCTGTTTGTTAGAATAATTACATACAAATACTGTTTATAATACACACAGAGATACCACTTCTCTCTCCCAGAACTCTCTCCCTCTGTAGACAACCTATGAAGTGTTTAAAAAGAGGAACTCATCCTTTCCTCTCAGAAAGGAATCCAAAAGTCCTTTGGCATGAGAGATTTCAGTGAAAAACTCACGTAAACTTGTGTCCGTGCTCCTTTGAGTCATATTAAAACATCCAGTAATTCCCTACAAAGCACTGCTACCTGAAGGAGAATCCCTACAAGAAAAACTGCCCCCAAACTGTATTGGTATCCTGGCAGTGCACTGCTGTCTATGTATCTGACAGTAGCAAATCACTTGCATCAATATGAATAGCAGTCCTGTAGATGTAAAGGATATGGGAGCAGGCAGGAATGCCACCCATAGGGCTTAAGATACATTCTGCTGTTGACAAAGCAATGATGGAGGCTGTTTATAATGACCTTTAGTAACATCATCAGAAATCCTTCGCATGGAGACAGCAAGTCCTTAGATGACTGTGCCAAGTGACACAAATATCATCATTCTAAAAGGCCTTGGCTGGTCTACAGTGAAAGGAAACAAATGTACAAGAGTGAACAGCCAGCTTCATCCCGAGACACATGTGAGAAAGCCACTATCTTGACTTAACCCGAACTCTCAAAAAAATCTCTGGCAAATATTTAAGATTACACTGCTCTTAAATAGCTTAGTACTAGAAGCAAGCCTAATGAGGTTTCAGTCTTCTCTCATCCTTTAGCTAAGATAATTGCCACCAGAAAGTCTGTCAAAAAGAAAAGAGGATGGCACAGGTTCAAAAGCAGCTTTCTCAGCAGGGAATATAGAACTAAGCTAGCATCCACAGAAAGTAATAAATACAAACCAACTGTTAAATGACTTCTGTAACTTAAAGCACACCAAAAAAAAGGCAGCAACAGTAGCAATGTAAGAGCTAAGCTAATGATGTGTCAGACATCACAGGGAAACTTTTTCTAGGTCAGTGAAGGCATTGAGAAACTGTTATTAGTTGTCAATAGAGATCTAAGGGCAAGCTGTGGTTGCAAGTGAAGCACTTCTTTCATATGCTCAAGATAAACATAGTAATGAAATAAAACATATCTCCTCTGTACTACATGGAGTGGATTTACAGACCAACCAGAATTTATTGCCTGTATGCTTTCCCTCATTCTTTCACTATGCAAAATATACTGTATTACATTTATCCAGGCATAGGATTGTATATAAACTCAAATATTGGACAGCAGCTGGACCTAGTTCCCTATTTTAGCCTCCTATTCCTTAGCTATGCCTCTGTTTGGTTAATTCAGTGCTCTGATGAATTTTCCAAGCCTGAATTTGATAGCAGGTAGATAACAAGAACTCATTCTTAAAACATTTGAAGTTATTTCCTTCAAGGAAGAAGAAAGCTTATTGCTCATGAACACAAGAGAAATTGATAAAGAATAACTAAATTTAAGCCTACAGTGGTTAGATGACGATAGAATGACAACAGTGCCCTACTCAGATCTTATCTAGCAACAATGAAAGTTTAAAACAACAGAGAAGTTAAAGCTAAAAAGAAATAACTAAACTTCCTGTAATTTTGAACTGAAAAATAAAGCTGTGTGTGATTTAGTTAACGTACATAACAAACACATTGCATTTTCATCAGCTTGAATGCAGGTAGGCACACTGTTAAAAGAGCAAGAGCAGTTCCAGCTTAAACTTGCACCTTCTCTATGCTCTGAAGCAAACATACTGGCAACCCTCAGGAGGAAGAACAGTCTCCTGTTTAAACAGGTACTCACAAGTGCCTGATCTGCAGAGCTGCTGAACTCTAAAGGTGGGAGGTCCAGCTACTCTGGTAGTGTATAATCTCTGGCATATCCACTTACCTGGTAGGTCCTACCCTGAAAGTGTATGTTAATATATATTTTCAGAGTATATACCTTAATATATAATAATCAAATACATTATAATGTATTTTAATATAGTAATGTATCAATGTATTATTGATAGAGTAATATATAATATATAAACAAATAAAATCTGTAAGTTAATCTATACTATTGGAAGGGCAGCCTTCCCCATTCAGTACATTAAATACAGGCAGGCTTTTTTCTTAAACTAGTTTGGCATTTGTGCAATTTGCAAGTCACCAGAATGAGACACCTGCTCTCTCCAGATGTTGTACAGCATACAAAACAGTAACGAAAAATGTTGCTGCAAAATAATACTTAAATTCATGTTTAAGTCCCTCTTAAAGCACACACTGAAATCATACATAGGGCTTGCTGAACAATAAAGCTGATGAAATATTTTCTTGAAACAAGGAAAAAGTTCCAGAGAAAAATGGGTTGATGTTTTTGGTATCAATAGAATGTACTTCAAGGTTAAAAATACTGTATTATGAAAAGGTGGTGATTTCCAACTAAAAAAATTAAAACTGTCTTGAGATATGATACATTTAACACTGATTGCATATATCAAGACATAGCAAATAATTTCAGTCTTACTATAAGTATTTCACATCATCTTTTGATAAAAATACATGAAGATGATTTGCAAGTCAGGCAACTGACCAGCATTTATATTAACCATAACCAAATATGGGTTTAAATACAGTTAATTTTCCCTCTCTCCTGACATATTTTGTGTAGAGGTCTGCATATCTAATGAGAAGATAAAAAGAAGTAAAAATAAAGAGCTGTTTACATCAGCTGTTTACTACTGCCATCTCTCTAGCTTTGTTAATTTTGTAAATGACAATAAAATCATTGCTCAGAAGCAGTCAACTAACTTGCCATGGTTGAAGAATACTCCACTCAAAACAGAAATAAGGCACTAAACACTCAACAACACAGTCCTAGACCTGTCCTGGAGTCTAAGATCACTACTGATGAAATGTGGTAGCTGAAACAACTAAGTTAACCCTTGCCTCCTGATTGGCAGAAGTCAGTTTCGTTGTCAGCTCTTCCTTCATGTTTTCCAGCTGCTGTCGGAGCTGATTCTTATCATCCTCCAAATGCAGTTTCTCCTTCTCAAACTGCTGCTCCAACTCCTTCAGTAACAGGAAGCATGGAAGAAATATTAAACACTTGCCATACAGTCATTGTGAAGTACAGGTCTACCATATAGAAATGATTCTAACTGGCATAAATAATTGGGATCTCAACCCTTTCCTTAAACTGTTAAAGCATGAATATTTATTTCCTTTTACAATGGATGTCTTAATTGTTCGGTTTATTTTATAATTTAACATCCCTGATTAATCACAAAATAAAGAAAAACAGGGATTTCCTCTCAATTACTTCTCAGTTATCAAAAGCCTTAAAACTATATCTACTTTCATAGTTTTTTAATCTGAGTTGAAAGAAGAATTTTTCATTTTTTATAAAATTACACTGATAAATCTGAATGTCATTCAACCTTTACCTATCTATTTCCTACAAATAATCCCCACAGGAAATAGTAAATCTTAAAATCCAGATTGAGCTCTGTGAAGTTTTTCAGAATGTTATAAGAAATGAAAAAAAAAAAGCCCCACACCATGTATCTATAAAATTAATGTAGAACCAAAAGAGATCAACAATTAGTTTTCAAGCTTAACTATATGGAAAGAGTCAAGTAACACGCCTGTTTTCATTCAACCTTTATGGTGTGACAGCCAAATTCTCAAAATAACTCTGGATGAATTATATGTCTCTTACATGAGCCTATCTTGTATATATATATATACATATATATATATATGTATATAAAAATGTTAGAAATTTTTATATTTTTAAGGAAAATATAAATTTATACTTCAGCTTCATTGATATTCAGAATACATTTTCAGAAGAACAATTTCTTTCACAAAACACTTTAAAGGAAACACGTTAAAATTGAGAACTTTAGTACATATTTCAGTGGAATATACTATATAACTTCTAATACCACAAAGTTTTAGTGAAGAAAATTAAAGATGCTAACTAAGCAAGGTGCTCCAGAGTCGTGCCATACAAGGCTTCAAGGTTTTCTATGGAGCTAGAGGCTCTTAACTCTTTCCTAAGGGCTCAGCTGAAATGCAAGGCTTAGCATTGAGTCAGTGCCTTTGTGTAGACCTGAGCTCGGGTTTCTGAAAAATCAGTAATATCTCAGATACAGCCATGAAAATACATAGACCAGAGCCAGCCTGAAACAAAAAGTACAACTGAAGGTATTGGTAAGATTGGGGAAACAGGCAGAAAGAACTAAAGCATTAAAGAGGAAAACCAGTCACAAAAAGGTAAAAAAGTCTAAGGAAACCCAAGGTTTCCTGCTACAAGACAGTAATGTAGTGTCATCCAGCCAACGCCAAGAAGCAACAGAGGCCAAGCTTTCCTCATGCAAACCCAGAGACGCCTCAGGTGTTTTGCAGGGGGTGGTAAGCACATTAGGCACATTAAGCAGCTTATTAGTTCTAACACTGCTTTAGGGTATGTGGTAGGCAGTAAATAATTTTTGTGTACGCTGCTTGCACTATCTCTTCATTCATGGTAGAAGCTGGACAGAGTGACAGAACAGAGGGCCACACCGTCACTAACACGTTACCAAACAACCTAACTCAACAAGTGCCTGCCTTCTTCGCTGGGTCCATGTGAGTCAACACATGGGATAAATGCTCCTTGCTCAGTGAAACTTGATCAGTTTGTCTTGTTCATGCTGAAATCTGCTGTCTGCAAAATTCCACTGGTGCTATTTAGACCCTATTCTGATAACAGAGTAATTATTTCTCTGATGATACTTGTCAGTACAGCTGTGCGGTACTGCAAAATTATTAGCAACTCCATTTTCATAATGCTCCTGATTCCATTTTTATAGCTCATTTTATAGATGGAAATATTGAAGCAAAAAGAAGTATTTGAGCTATTTTTTGAGTCCTACTCTAATTCTGCTGAGTTCTCTTCTCTTCCCCAGATGCATTTCCCAGGCTTCCAGTCCCAATGAATCCTCATGTCCTCTATCCCAAGGCTTCTGGTACCATGCTTCTTCCTCATAAAATATTCAACTCTGCTCCGTGTTTAAGCCTGACTGTTTTCTTCCTTGGATTACTTGATCACCACAACATGTGCTTAGTGAGACAGGTTTGACAGAGGAGACAGTGAAATCTGATTAAGATTTAAGATCAGTGAAATCTGATTAAGATTGACCGAGACCTTGATCCTCACATCTTTTCATAGTCAGTTTTTCCTTGTTAAAATCATTTCACATTTCTCACACTTATAGAGGTGTTCCCTATTTAAACTAATTTAATGATTTAAGAAAAAAAAGTTTGTGATCTTCTTTTGTTTTATTCTCCACATTATTTTAATAACAAACAAATTAAAAGAAAAAGAACCCCATATCTTACTGAAATAAAAGAAAAATATACATAGAAGCCCTAAGAGACATTGTCCTAATAACAGGCATGTTTAAAGTTGCAAAGTAAACCTGAAAGATCAGATGCACATATGTCTCTGAGCAGTCACTGGGTGGCAAAAAAAAATAATTTTGGATTTATTAAAAATTGAACTAAGAAGCAACATACTAATAGAATAATTTACAAAAAAAAAAAACAGCCTGAGATGCATGTCACTAACTACAACCATGTTCCTTGGTATGTTTCCTGTGAATACATCAAGTGGAGTATAACAAAGCCTTGAATTAAACAATTAATCTTTATCTGTATTTCCTGTGTAAGGCAAAATTTGTGTACAATACACATATAATCAGATTAGGAAATGATAATTCAAAAATGGGCCTCTCATCCTGAGAAAGAAAAGGCCAATTTTGTGAAACAAGAAAAAAGCCTTTCAGTTTCAGGATTCCAGTCAAAGGTAAATGCATAGTTGATGGAGAGTGAGTTGCTGTACAGTACATAATTTTATGATGCAACTAGGAAGAGCTGTTGTCACCTTCTGAGTACACATATAGCCAAGTCCTAATAAAATCTTTTTGTACCTCTGGACAGTCAATGGAAATTTTAAATAAATGTTATAATGATGTAATCTTCCATCTCCTTTACAAGAACTGATCTTGATATACCAACCCTTCTGAATACAGGTCACAAATCCTGGGAAAACAGAACTACTATACTTGAAAATACATTTGTATAAATTGAGAATTTCTCTTCTGTATGCAGACAAATGACAGCACAAGTGCCTTTTTTTTTTCCCCAGGGTACTTGTTATTTTTCTTAAAGGCTAAGCAGTTTCTTCAGAGGCCTGCAGGTAATTCCACACTAAATTTGCCATGAAACAAAACCATGCAGTACAAGATGCAAACCGTAACAGTTGCTTTTTGTCTGATTACTAAGAAAATAAGAACATACCATCTGCAGTTTCTTCTTATCCTTATTAGCATTACTGTGTGCAGCCTCAATCGCAGTGTGGTGTTTCCACGCCAGTTCTTCTAAGGTCTTGGAATGAGCCTCCTTTAACTGTGCAGCCTCTCCTTCCAACCTTGCCTGTAATTTTACCAGCTCCTTCTCATAATATTCACGTTGTGTTTCCCTTGCTTCATTTACTTTCTATAAAGTACAGGAAAAGCAATCTATTCAATGGTAAAAAAAGCTGAACAGTAGGAATAAAAACAAATACAAAAACATTACTGATGACATAAATCAGCAAAAAATTAACTTCCATAGAAAACAAATTGAGCAAACACTAAGCACTGACTACATGATGCAGTAATCAAAAAGGTAATTTAAAAAGATCCATGCAAAACAAACACACTTATTAAAAACCTACTTTTCACTCTATTTAATCTGGGAAAACAAAAATCAAGTATCAAGCCTATGGAGAATTTCTGTTTAGTATTTTCAAACATGCTCAATGCATTTTCAGCAAATGGCTTTTTAAACTGTTCTTTAATCATTTCACATTTGTCCTTCCTCAGACAATTTAGATACTAGGCATATACACACAAGGTTATAAATCAAATGAAATTGTTAAAAGATTGTCCAAAGCACTCTGAACATCTAATCTGACTTCCCTCTAATCTCACTTTGCACTCTACATCAGCCATTCTTTCTTGTTACATGAGATATACTTGAAACATATTGGTCCTAGTCCAGTCATATCAAACAAAAATTAAAGCATAATTTTTTTTTCTGAGAATCCTAGTTTTTTTTTATTTTATTCAACTAAAGCCAATAAGCTGTTTAACCTTCTCCAATGCCATAATTTGCTGCCTTTGTCGCTCATCCAGACTCTGTGTTTTGCTTTGTAATAAATTTCTTTCCTCTTCCAGCTGGGACAATTTTTCCTTTAATCTAGACTTTTCTGATTCCAAGTCTCTGATTGTGACTTCTTGAGTCATTTGAGTAGCTTGAAGCATTCCAATGTGACCTAAAAACAAAACAGCTCTTTAAAACCTCATAGCATTGGTTTCATGCAATTGAAGTGCACATTCATATTCCAGCAGTAGTACAAATCTAGTGGAAGCTTGCCTATGGATCTCCCTTGTCTTCACTGCAACACTTCTCTTCGTCTCTAGTTCTCACTTGTTTAGTTTTATTGTAAAATGCTCAACAACAGTAGAGCACTTGGTGCTGGGGCTCCTTTTGTTTCAGTTTTCCTGGTTCAAAGTTGCACATTGACTCCCAAAGGAAAGGACAAGTAGGCAATTCTAAAAACACAGAAGAACTGAAGAACTTATCCCACCTAAACCTGCACATTTCTATCCTACAATAAGATACACAACAGAAAGCAGAACACTGATGTCTAAAGATAAACATGTCATTGTTTTATCAAACTCATAATTTAGCCAGCATACTAGATACATAGCTTTATCTGCTGTATAACTTACGGAATTACACTTTATTTTGCTAAAGGGATATGACTAAAAAATGTAACAAAACTCTCTCTATAGTAAAGTATGATCTAAATTCTTCTAGGCTGGAGGCTTCCTTTTAACTTCTTTATATATATTTTTGAAAAAAAATACAAACAAAAGAAGTAAAACTTCAAACTACACAATATAATCATCTGTCCTTCACATAACCAGTTGACAAAAGTTTATGACACCAGAAATTTCTGTCTGTTCTTCTTCATGCATATCTGTATTACTGTAGGTAACTGACTAAAGCAGTGAAATTTTATTTTGGGAGAGCCTTGGAGTGAATAGAAGACTGTTTTGAAAAAGAGGATGCTTCTAGTTTGATTCAACTGAAAGATGTGAAGTATTGTTTACTCAGAATAATTTTTTACTGGTTTTTGTAATCTCGGTTTCCAGGAAAGACTTTGTTGTTCCTCTTCTCATTTGATTATAACCTTCAAAATAGACAGATTTAGTGACAGTTCAGTTTTAGTAATAGAGCATTGCTTTTAAATTTAAGTTACTAAGAAATAGCTAGGAAAGTGGGCTATACGCTGTTTCTCACATGACAAAATCACTGAGCTTCATGATTCATTTTCATTTGTTGTTAAAAGCAAGATGTGCCAAAAAGGAAACTGTTTAAGCCTTTGTTGCCTTCTCCTCACAATGAATAGCCATGAGATATATAATAAAATTTGGAAATTAAAAATGCCTCAAAATTAATAGTAATTTCATTAAAAATGCACACCTCTAATTGTACTAAGCCCTGAAGAAGTCTAAAAATTATTTCAGCATTTTTGTTTGTAAAACTGAAAACTGAAGAGGAAAACTTAGGATAATGGGTATGCTTAGGTTCTGTAACATTTTTTAAAAATCCTTATTTCAAAAGTTCAACCATTTAAAAAAGGCATTTTCAAACCGAGAATTTTATAATCTAACAAGGAGAATAGTAATACAAGAATTTTCAGTTTGTCAGGAAGTATGTCATACATATTTTATTGTAAGCACACACACACTGATCTAGACCTTTTGTCCTAGCAATACCAATACACAAGACAGGTTTCCCACTGCTCATGCTCTAAATAAAAGGTATGAAATGCAGCAGTTTCCTTACAAGTTGGGAATCTCAGGATAAATGGAAGAATATATTAAATGCCCAAAAGAGACTCAATAGAGTGTTCTAAAATTGCAATACGATGAGTAAACATTCTTTATGGTAATTAAGTATGAGAATTCAGTTTCTTTGAGGCAGGATTCTCGACAGTGTGAAAATCAAGGAGATGGCAGTGGGCCAATGTCAGAAACCACTTCCAAGCAGGCTGGCAACCAATTACATCACATGGCAATGGCTTGGTGGCACCACTGCAAACAGGGATCCTGGTTCTTGTTGCACAGCGATGCGCTGTAAAACAAAGATGTACTGCTGACAGCGCCACTGAGCTTGGCAACAGCACAGACACACTGGGACTTCTGGTAAAGCTGAACACCCCGGTGCCAGAGGAGAGCAGGGCTGGCCTCAATCACAGGCTAGCTGACTCCATGCCATCAGTAATACAGAAAACAGCCTGGGTATTTATTTCCACTACATTTGGGGTTGCCTGGTGAAACCCTCCCAAGCTTCTGCCTAAGGAATGAAATGGCTTTTAGAGTGTATGAGAACAGAGTTCTCATACTCATGAGCTTTTCTATGACTGCCTCACAAAACACCTTTTGGAGGGTCAGATTCCCATTTTACATACTCTCAGCAGCAAGCCTATTCCTTTTAACTGTTTGATTTAACAGGACCTTGCAGTCTTGGGCTCCTGCTGGTCGCTATATTGTTCCAACATATGGCCTAGACTATTCCTAGGCTTGTGCTTATTTGTGTGGAAAACAATCAGGAATTGCTATAATTGGTCTAGTTCAACAAGGCCAAAGATAAGCCAAGGCCTCTTTTTAACCCCAAGACCCTATCTATTGCATAGTTGTCCAAGTTCAAGTACTGGGGCCCATGCCCTACCACTGAGCAGTTCACTAGGGAGACAATGCCAAAGAGAGAAAAGAATCCTGCATGTGTACAGTCAGGCCTTAAACTAATTTTTGTGCCTTTCCACATGCCAGCAACGACAAAGGAGCAAAGACAACAGCTACAGAGAAAACTTTAAGGGATTTATTATTCAATAAGCTGAAAATCTTCTGACAGCAGGTATAAAGCAAAGTACCACAGTGTCAGCAAAAAGAAAAGGCAAGTGAAAAAAAGGTGGAAGAACAGGAAGCATGTCTCAGTGACTATGTGGAGAACAGATACAGAGCAGAATTGTTCTGTATAAGTGCAGTTCCAAGGCCTGGAAGATACATACACGTCATATAAAGTACAGCATTCGGACAAATAAGTACACAAAAAAGGAAATTTAGTACAATGCATGAGATAGCACAAAAGTTTAAAAAACACAAATCTTGTTGGAAATTTCTATGGAAAGCATTAAACAGTCTTTAGGCACTCTAAACCTGCATGACACTGACAGAAAAAGGAAAGGCTAGAATAAAAGGATGAAGTTCATTTCCAGATTAAGTTACTGACATACATACTGGCTTTGAGAACAAGATCAGTGGCCTGCTGCTGTAAGCGCTCTCTAGCAGCTGCGAGCTCGCTTTCCACTTCTTTGTGTTTGCTTAACAATGACATCTCCTCCTCCTTCACATCATCTAGCTGTTTTTGAAGAACCTAGAGGAAACACATAATACTTGTTACCATCATATACAATCATGTAAATTTCAATGAGCATTACGTTAAAAGGTACAGAAGAGACCTTTCAGCAAACAAGTTTTATTCACACAAAAGCTGAAACAGCGTAATATTATTGCCATATTCATTGCATATTACATGTAATGCTTCAAAGATATTTTTTGAAGAACAAGATAGTGGGTACGTGGCATGACAGTAACGCATAAGACAAATGTGACAATATTCAAAAAGGTATATGAAGAAATAAAATCTATAAAATGGTTTACAGAGTTTGGGGATTAACTTCAGAAACCTGGTTTCTGATATCTGAGATTTTTTCACATTAAAGAATACATTATGTGTTCACAGCAGTTTACTATACTTCATTGCAACTCTCAGTGTTTGCTACTGACTCAAATTAAGCTACGCATGGAGATCCACAAACTGAGAGCTAGGCAATTACTTAAATCAAATGTTCCCCAGGGGTCACTATTGGGACCAGCACTTTTTAGCATCTTTCTCAGCAAGATGGGCAGTGGTATTGTGTGCACCCTCAGCAAGTTTGCTGATGACACTGAGCTGTGTAGCACAGTTGACACGCTGGAGGAAAGGGATGTCATCCAGAGGGACCTTGGCAGGCTTGAGAGGTGGAACTGTGCAAACCTCATGGAGCTCAACAAGGCCAAAAGCAAGGTCTTGCAAGGGTCAGGACAATCCCAAGCACAAGACTAGCCCTGGGGAGAAGGACTCTGGGATGAAAAGCTCAATATGACTTAGCAATGTGCACTCACAGCCCAGAAAGCCAATCATGTCTTGGGATGAATCAAAAGCAGCATGGCCAGCAGGTCACAGGAGGTGATTCTGTCCCTCTATGCTGCTCTTTTTAGACCCCACCTGCACTACTGTGTGTCCAGGTGTGGGGGCCCCAACACAAGAAAGGCAAGGACCCGTTGGAAAAAGTCCAGAGAAGAAGACTAAGTCAATCACAGGGCTGGATCACTTCTCCTATCAAGACAGGCTGAAAGAATGTTCAGCCCGGAAAAGAGAAGGTTCTTGGGGAGACCTTTGAGCACCCTTCCAGTATCTAAAGAAGGCCTAAAAGAGAGCTGGAGAAGGACTTTTGACAAAGACATGTAGTGATAAGACAGGGAGGAGTTGCCTTAAACTGAAGGAGCATAGGTTTAGATTAGATATGAAGAAATTCTTTCCTGTGAGGGTGGCAAGGCAGTGGAACAGGTTGCCCACAGAAGACTCCCCATCCCTGGAAGTGTTCAAGGCTGGATGGGACTCTAAGCAAGCCGGTCTAGTGCAAGGTATCTCAGCCCATGGAAGAGGGTTTGGAGCTAGATGATCTTTACTGTCTCTTCCAACCCAAACTACTCTATAGTTCTATGATTCTAAACTTTTACTATGCTTGAAATCAGATGTACTGATTCACAATAGTGTATCTTGAATAGTGTAATGTGTTACAGCCACGCAGGAAGGAAAAGTAAATATTGTTCTGGTTCAAAAGGAAATACAGATTTCTTATAATTCAAGTTACTGAAATAGTAAAGAGTCATTTCAGAAACTAAAGCGGAAGAGAGAATTGGGGAAAACACGGTACAGGATGTGTAATGAGACACAGACAGCAGATGTGGTGAGATTATGCATTTGATCACCTCATCCACAGTGATCAGAGTAGGACCTGACTTTAATATCTGCTGCACATACTGTACTAGACTCTTCCTCTTCTTTGGGAACAAAATTCCTTTACTGCAGGAATGATCAACATACAACCAGTTTTGCCTTCACCGCAGCTTTCCATAAACCCATCTCCTGAAGCCCCTTGTAGAAGAGGCAGAGACGTGTGATGAACTGACTGCAGGCCCCCTCCGCTATCCCTCTGCATCAGTGTGGGGGAAGAGGTTAGAGAACTGGGAATAAAGTTAAGCCCAGGAAGGATGAATGGGTGGGGAGAAAGTGCTCTTTTAAGATTTGGTTTTACTTTTCATTATCCTACTCTAATTTGATTGGTAATAAATTAAAGTCCTTTTCCCCAAGTCGAGTCTGTTTAGCCCATGTGGTAACTGATGAGTGATCTCTCCGCCTCCTTATCTCAAGTCAGAAGCCTTCCATTATAGTCTCTCTCCCCTGTTCAGCTGATGAGGAGAGTGATAGAGCAGCTTTGGTGAGCACCTGGCATCCAGCCAGAGTCAATCCAACTAAATGAAACTGTGTTCGGAGTTTAACCCAGTAAGCAGCTAAGTATGACAGTGTCACTACTGCCAAAGCGGCACAGAGAAGAGAATTGGAAGGGTAAAATTGAGAAAATTTGTGGGTTGAGACGAAGACAGTTTAACAGATAAAACAAAAGCCGCACACACACAAGTAAAGTAAAACAAGGAATTCACTGACCCCTTCCCATGGGCAGGCAGGCATTCAGCCGCCCCCAGGAAAGCAGGGCACCATCAGGCATAACAGCGGCTTGGGAAGGCAAACGCCATCACTCCGAACATCCCTCCCTTCCTCCTTCTCCCAGGTTTATATGCTGAGCATTATGGCACATGATGTGGTCAGTTGGGGTCAGCTGTCCTGGCTGCGCTCCATCTCAACTCCTCGTACACTCACAGCCTCCACGCTGGTGGAGTGGGGTGAAAAGTCAAAAAGACCTTGACTCTGTGTAAGCACTGCTTAGCAATAACTAGAGCATTCCTGAATTATCAATGCTGTTTCCAGCCCAAATCCAAAACACGGCACCCTACAAGTTGCTACGGAGAAAATTAACTCTACCTGAGCCAAAACCAGTAACATACTTAAAATGTGCAGTATTTCACTTGCTGCTTTTGAAAACATTGCTAATTAAACAAGTAAGTTTAAAATACATATAAATGAAAAAAATTTCAAAGAAGATGACAAGAAGATGAGTGATGGAAAATTCATTTACACACTCCAATAACCTCAACCTACCAGCCACACAGAAAGTTCGCATCTACAGGAAAAGAAAATTCACAGTCTTGGGAACAATACATCATCAGTCTCACCTGAACATTGTTTTCTGCGGTACCAAGAGCCACCTGAAGTTTTTGGCATTTTTCCCGTAGACTGGCAGCTTCATCCTGGACCATTTGCAATTCAGTTTTAAGCTTTCCCAGATTCTTCCGTAACATACTTTCCTGGTTCTGAAATTCTTTTCTTAGCTCCACTTCTTTCTCTTTGCAAGCATGTAGACTCTCTGCTGTAAAAAGCTGAGATCTTTTCAGAGAGTCAAGTTCGTGTTCATAGAAGGACTGTGCTTTGCTGAGTTTGCCTTCATAGTCCTCAATGAGCTTTTTTCTTTCCAGCCTTAACTCTTCAACTTTACTGTTCAAGTCTTCCAGCTCCAGTCTGTGCAGTTCCTCTAGTTTCTCTTGCCCCTTACTCAAAGTAGCATTCTGACTCTGATGAGTCTTCAGAAGTTCTTGAATTTCAAGCCTGTGGGCAGCTTTTAAGTCTTCCAGAGCTGTACGCTTGTCCTTCTCATACTGCACTTGCAACTGCATGAAACTTCGCAGCCTTTCCTCGAATTTCTTTCTGATCTCTTCTACTTCCCTTGACATGGTCACTACACGTTGGACATGCTGAGCTTCTGCACAAAGCTGCATATCTTCAACTCTATCCTTATACGCTTCAAATTCTGTCAAGGCCTGATGCTTCATCTTCTTGTGATCTTCCAGTGACTCTTCCAAAACCTGAATCTTTCTCTTGAGATCCATTTCTTCTGCCACTTTATTTTTATACTGCAAGATCTTCTCTCTGGTCTCTGCAAGAATTTGCTGGATTTCTTCTTCATGAGCTTCCTTAAGGGCTTGGATAGCTGCTTCATGTTCATCATTTTTAGTGTTCAAAGCATATATTACCTGCAAACATGAAATAATATTATATTAAGAGAAAAGGCATTCTAGTTATCTATTAAATCCTAAGAAAAACATACCTAGGTACACTGAAAGCTACTTCACCAATCTGGCTCGTTTTCATCATACAAATAAAACCCCAAATGTTATTAAGGATGTAACTGCATAAATGTGGTATTAGTCATTATATTCCTACATATCTTGTAGAGCAGATTCATTTTTCTGTTCTCCTTAAACACCTAATTTTCTTAACAAAAGCTTTGTCTGTATATCCATGTTCTTGCTGTAAATACACTGGCAGAAAAAGAACATTTAAAAACGCATTTTTTAAAACCCACAAATTTATTTAAAATAGTTCAAAGCACAGACTAAAAAAACCAAACTGAACAGAGGTCTTCCGTTGCAGAATAATACACAAGAAGAAATTAAACTGGAACAAAAACCATATCTCAAATTTCTCCTTTCCAAACTCTACCTGCTCTTAAATATTTCATTTCAGAAACATCTAAAATGCAAACACTAGTTATTTTGGATTGTAAGCTTGATGGTTGCCCAGATACAATTTCACTTTTGACAGCTTATCTAGTAAGCATTCTGTGTATCCTAAGGTCTGAGGTCCCTCACTACATAAATTCACCGACTTTCCAGCTAGTAAGTCAGCCGAACAGAAAAGTTCAGGGCAGGGCAGCCAGCAATCTGGGGAGCCCAGGGAGCTAAGCAGTTCAAGAAGACTGTGAAAGCAGCCAAACCACCAGCATTCAATGGAAGTTTTAAGATAACCAGATATATACAAAGGGATGTTTCAATTGCACCATACCATAGTAGCTCATCTTGCTTTTTAACTAGGAAGTACAGATAAGTCTGTGTGTCTGCATCTGTATATATATATACATATATATCAGCGAATAAACTAGTCATGGAATAGCTGGGGTTAATACAGTATTTTGCTTCAAGAACTCCAGCAATTCTCCGCACACTTCCTAGATATACAGGCAGCAGAGCTATAAAACACATCTGAACAAAAAAACCTCTTCTGGTTAGTATAACTTGTGTATCTTAAAAATTAACAAGAAATAACAAAAATGAACAACAAAGAAGCAGCAGGGGATCTTTTTTCTTTTTGTCCTCCATCAGCATTCAACCAGGCAACAGAGGAAGGTTGTGCCGACTTGCCCTTAAGGCTGGGAAATATGAGGAAGGCACAGAATTGCTCTCCTGGCACCAAGCAAAAGCCTCTATGCTCTAGACTAGAGAAAGTGTCTACAGTCAAGTGTTCAGATGAGCTACAAAGCTCAAAAGAGTTCTCATAAGTGAAACAGCAGATTCAAGACTTTGGCCATGGTGTCCTTTTGTTGGTTTGTTTGAACAAAGGTCCAGACACTTTATTCTAAATTTTATGCCTCAAATAACATACCCCATTCTGTTACCTGTGCCACAAAAACCCAAAAGGATAGGCTTCAGATTACAACAGAAGAGAGAAAAGAAAAAAGAAAAAAGTTCTGAAACAGCATCAGATGTAAAAAGCCCAAAACTCCCAGCCTCACTTATCTTTATATAGCAAAGAATTAACTTAAAAATATCACAAAAAACACTTAAACTTATTCTAATTCCATTTTTTAAACATATGTACATGCTATTTAATGAAAGAGGAAAAAACATAGGTTTTCCATAGGTTTGGCAACTTGTTTTTAGTACTACTTACATATCTGCACATATCACGGACACTTTTGGCTTTCTTCCTCCCCAGATAAATTTTTTTTTTTTCCTATTTTGAAGGAGTTTCATGGTACAGAGACTCACAAAACTCTACCAAAACACTGCAAAAAATGACAACTAAACCACATGCACTTCCATTAGCAAAATCACAACGATCACTGAAATGCCCTTCACCCAAGGTTTCAACCTTTTATATTCTTACTGTCTTTGGTGATGTCAGCAGTAACTTCTGATCACAAAGCTTTCAACTCCCTCCTGTTAGCAACAAACAGTCTCAGCTATTGGATCCCAAAGGTTTGTTTCCCTGTTGTTTTAATGGTGTCTAGTGTTCAACTTTTTTGTTCATATCAAAAATAACTTGAAAACAGAGGGTTTGGGGATTTTGTAAATGTTATGTGCACTATCTTGCATGAATTGGCCTTAGTTTTGGTTAGAGAAGCTGGACAATGTAGTTTAAAAGGTACTATAAAAAAAATAAATCTCACACTTAGGATCAGGTTATTATAATAAGCACTTGCAGAACACTAGATCAAATCCCACACTAAAACAGCCCTTGACTCTTATCCTTGTGCATAGAAGTGCCATAATGTTCTTCACTTCAGGCAGTGTTCCAGTCTCAAGTAATGCAGCACTACGATCTGCAGGAAGTATAAATCATAAAGCATTTTCAAGGGTATTATGATTTAGCAGTGGAAACCTCACTGAAAACCCCAAATGAAGAATAAATCTATGTGCAATGCCACATTCAGAATACATCTTTAAATTCTCATCATTGACTTGCTCCTTACTAAAAGCACTGAACAGCAACAAATTCAATTCAAATTCAAACACGACTCGTTCCCTAAATGAAGGGCATTGGTATCTTACAGGAAATGTAAAAATGAAATGTATGCAACTGAATATTGCATCATAACATATGTCTTTTAGCAGCCTGAATTCTAGCTCCACCAAATTACCGTAAACCTCAGTATTTTTAAAGAAATGAAATAGCTGTATCCGATTTTATCTTTGACAATTTGATGCACTGTATTAATACAGGAACACAGGGGGAAAAAGTCTGTACTAACTGAAGCAAAAGCAACTTAATAGCACTTCATGAAATGCAAGCAGAATTTGAAGTACCTCTGAGCAAATGAATACATTTAAAGTTCTAACTAAAATAAACAGTTCCTTCTCAAGTAAGTTTCTGAAAATTGAAAAGCAGTAAGGTCGCAACCACTGGAGGTAAGTAGATAAAACAAGTTTTGCACTCTCTATTTTTAAATCAGAGCACGAATCCCTGCTAAGCATGCTTGTAAATGCTTTAAAAAATGCTTTTAAAAACACCAGCAGCTTTTTTAGTACAACTGCATAATACTAAGAAGCATAAACTGCTTATTTGAGTAATTCGTATTTTTCCAGCTCTACTCTAACTGCACATAGCAATTTTTATCACGTGACAGAAAAAAAAAAACAAACCATGCTTTACTGTATTTTCAGTCAGCATATCATTTCAGAGTTACAGACAGAACCATACTCTCTATAAAGATACTGAGATTGCCGCTAATACTTTTTATACAAAACAGTAACATAGTTATTAATAAGAATCCACTGAAATACTGTGTGCATTGGTCTGAAGAAGTACTACAGAGTAAGTTAGTAACAGTAACAGCAATAACCGTGTTTATGCCACGGTTATTTATTTATGTTAATTATTGCATTGTTCAGTTATACTCTATGTGGTAAGGTGAAGCAAGTCAGTCCCTGCACTAGCTTTGGTGTTTTTAACTACATGGAATACGAACAGCAATTCCTGTTCCACACTGTTTGTGGCTGAAAAATGAAAGTTTGGCTGAGAAATATTTTTCACCCCAAACCAGATATTATGGTTTAGAAAGCTCACTAACTCTTGCATGGTCAGGTGTACTTCGGTCATCTGCTCCTGCCAGCAATTTAGTCACGATGGAATGCTCTTCTAATTACAAATGTGTAATTCAACTTAATACTAGAATTGAGTGCAAATTATTTTGCAGCACAGAAAACCATAGTCCATGATTCTATGAAAATATCTCAAAAAATGCGCATGGTTCATTTTCTCTAATTTTACATCAAAACAAGAGCTGATGCCTATGAGAAAAAAAACATCACTACACATCTTACACAAACATCAACCTTATGAATTTGGTTAACCTCAATTTCAGACTTGCTGTGTGGGTCCCTGGGTCAGAGCACCATGTTCAGACTTGTTCATGTGAACTACTGTGTTCCCAGTGCTCCCAGGGTGCTGCTGCTTGAACACCAATCTGAAATACCAGAGCCTCAGGAGGCATCCTCAGATTTTGTCAGTGCTGCTTGTCTCTTGAACAAACCACACAAGCACAGTGCCAACAAGGAAATGCTTGTGCATAACCAGCTAATGATTTGGAAGATGTGGACCAATGAGCCTGACCTAACCTTGCTCTCTGTGGGTAGACAAGAGTTGGTACATGCAGGAAGTAGTAAGATATACTGAGAAACAGTAAAAAGTGCAGCAGGTTGCAAACAGAAAAGTTCAGTCGACAAAATCAATAAGAAACACTAAAAAAATTGCAAGCATTATCATGAATTAATTTTACAGAGAAATGTCTCCTCTATGATAGTGCAGAACAATCATATTTTTATTGTTACAGTGAATATTGCATTAATTTTTCCCCTTTTCTTCCTGTTGACCAAATAATGTCAAGAAATGAGATGTATGTTATATTTAAGCATTTAAAATTTACATATTATGATCAATTTAAAACAAAATAAAATAACCAAGTTAATACCCAGAAAAAGTTTGTTTTACAGGATGAATTTCTTCTCCTTAGTACATTATAAGAACACAATGATACAGGAAAGTACTTCAAAGCTACTTAAAACAGCCTTTCATAAAACTGACCACAATCACAGAGTACAGTCTTACAAATGTGTTACTACATACAAAAGTAGACAGACAGTTGCAAGACGTATACCAAAAAAAGTCGAAACTTCAAAATCCACGTATATGCATCTTCCTTTTTTTTTTTTTTTTATTCTAATTTAAAAAACCATCCATTTATCTAAAAGATCTTTTTCTTATTTATGGAAAAATCTCACAAATAGAAGATGCTTTGATAAGCAAGATCTTTGTGTTGCTGATAACAAAACCAGAAACAAGCCTAGAACTTTAGGCCAGGATTTCCAGGACATCACAGAAAAGGTGGAAGGAAGACACTTGTTCTTCAGTTATCTGGTTCACTGCAAGTCTATCTTAATACCTGGGCCAGCGCATTAGGGATACAGCATGATGAGCAGAGAAGGGAGAAATATGGTCTGCAGCTGTAAAAGGAATGTTCTCTGCCAACAGCATCTCCCTCCAAAAAGCTGGTCTAACTATACCAGTCTTTCTTTGAGATAAAATCCATAGAGGGCAAGAACTTGAAATATTTTCCCTAAAAAACACACTTTCACACGGAATTTATTATTAAAATATCATTTATGCTATTCAACAATCTTCACGTGTTAGCTTGATTTATGCCTAAGTAAAATTCAGTATTTTATTCCTTTAGAAACTCTGAAAACAAATACTGGATTATTTTTACTACAGCAACTCGCTTTCCAAAGCAATCACTAATGACTTTCGTCTACAATTAATTATTTAGAGAATGACACTATGAAGCTCAACACAATTTCTAAGTATTTAGCATTAGCGGATATCCACTTCTACCTAGCGCTCTACCTTTGGATAAGAAGAAATTTTTCATTTTCACACTTACTGCTAAACGCTTATGCCTAATTTTCTGAAAAAGAGGATAAGACCGAGGCCATGCACTGCTCACCAACATTTACACTGAGAATAAAACACAGGGGAAAATTTCACTTTTTATTTTCAGGTTTCCTGATGTTTTAATACCATATATAGTAGGTATAACACCTCACAGGGGCCCATACACCTAGAGGAACTTTCTTCATGCTCCTAAATACCTGCTCCTCAAGTACCTGTAATCTGATGCGCTGATAATCCATTTCTACTTTCAGAACTGCCAAGTACAGATCAGTATCACATTTAACTACTTGACTTACAATCCTTCCTGTATTTTGTTTATTTGTGTATGGCCCACACTGAAATATTAACTCTTTTTAGTTGTCTGAAAATCCTACTGTTTTAAAAGATTTGCCTGCACTTACAGCTCAGCGCAATTATAAATTATTACAGTGCCTGTACCTTAAAATTTAATTATCAGAAAAAGGCATGGCACATTCCAATTAATCATGGGGCAGGAGATGTCCTCACCCGAAGAAGAGGTGCAGAGACTGCCTTGGCACAGGGACAGAGTGGTCAGTGTGGCCAAACAGGTCGTTAATTCACTGTGGCCTTTTTCCTTTCTCCTAGAGTTGTACCAGTGAGAGGCTTTCTGGGAGCTAATCAGGAGCTTATGCTACCACAGCCTATCTTGGAAATACGCACTTTGTCCAAATCCAGGAACAGGGATAGCCTTTATCAATCAGGTAATACAAATCAAAATCATGGCAGCAGATAAAGCTGCACCTACAGAGCACCCTGTAACCAGATTCAACAAGACGAGCACATCACCTGCACCTCTTTTGATAGCCCAACACACTGAGCAGCAAGATGACAATGAAAATCACAGGGTCAGAAGCCAGGCAGTCAAGAGTGGTTTAAACCTCAGGCCTCAGGGCCAGGACACAACAATATGTGATCCTACAAGTGACTTTAGCAATCAGTAGCGAACCAAGAAGGAGCTCACTCATGACAAGAGGTCAAGTGGGCAATCAGGCCCCGTTGCTCCTTCTGCTCTAGCAGCTGAGTGCTTCCAAGACTGGGTCTCACCAGTGAAATACGACTTCAGGGGGATGAAAGGGGATTTGACAGAGGCATCAGGACATATGTGAGGCTGACAGAAAGAGATACTTGGGGGCAACCCCATTCCATTCAGCAAAGTCTTCGACTGGATACAGAGACAGATGGCATCCTGATATGGTTAGCAGAAAACTCCATTTTTTTCTTATATTGTTATTTTGGATGCACTGCAGAAAATGGAAAAGTGGGGTATTTTTCCTCACCACAACAAATTATAATGGAACAAAGGAATTTAATAACTTTATCTCATTTTCAGAGGAAGAAAAAGAGCAGATACCTCTTACAAATATGTATCAAAATAAAATAAAAACTAGGAGGGAAAAGGAGGAAAAATTACTCAACAATATGCAATTTAGAGTTTGGAGAACAGCTGAAGGCGTCATTCCTGCTAAGACCAGGAGAAGATTGAGGAGCAGAAAAAAGTGAGAATCAATGGTAGATACAACCTGCATTAGATACAACATACAGACCTTATATCCTGAAAGCTCTTTCCAGGATTTTCATAGCAAAGTTACTTATGGAACAAGCAAATAATTTAAACACTGATGAAATACAAGTTCACTTTTAAAAGGCTTTTAGAAGAATCATGACTGGGCTAAGGCATGACTGAGAGATGCAATGCTGCACCATCCAAATCAGGAAGAATTTCTCACTGAGAGGGTTGTCAAGAACGGGAATGGGCTGCTCAGGAAAGTGGTGGAGTCACCATACCCAGAGGTGTTCAAGAAACAACTGGACATGGCACTTAGTGCTATGGTCTAGTTGATATGATGGTGTTTGGTCATAGAGTGGACTCGATCTTGGATGCCTTTCCCCACATTAATGATTTTATGCATCTATGACATATGATACAACCTTCAGAATATCTTCAGCTGAGGCAAAAACCGAGGTGCAAAACAAGCAGATGTGATGTCAAACAAACAAGAAATACAGATTAAATGGGAAGAGCTACATCAAGATAATATCACAGGACTATGAGAGATGGGCTGGGTATTCAGTTGAGTAACACTAGATATTATCTCCAGTCAGTGGCCAAGATACCCATTAAAAAATGTTGCAGACAGACAGGCAACTGGCCAGATTGAATTTAACTAATTTTCAGGAGCGGAACACCTTAGAATTATCTGTATAAGCTAGAACTGAAATAATTTTTCCAGGAGGAAAAAAGTAGACTTGAAGACCTTGACAGAAAGACAAGAAGCAGCTGGATAGAAGTGCAACTCTTTACTATAAATCAAATTAGGGGAGAGATCACCATTAGTGCTTTGTATGACCTGGCAGTTAATCCCCCACTTGGCTAAAACATGACATCTATTTCTGAGAGACATGCTCAGCTGTTCTACACTGGCATTGCCGTCTCTAATGGAGTTACATAAGTTTATAGGGTTCAGCAATCCAGTTCCGTACATTTATGTTGCACCGTTCTCAAATGGAGCGATTTCTAAGCAACATATTTATTACCTCCGTGACTGAGACATTTAGTTTTGCTAGCTGCACACAAGTTTGCTTTCTGTGCCAAATTTAGTTTTGTTAACAGCACGTAAGTTTGCTTTATGTGCCAAAGTGTAAAACCAACTTGCAGAATAAGTCAAAACAGAGTTTAATGTAAGTTTCAATCTCATTATGACATCAAAAAAATTTTCACTACTATAAGAATACGGTGAAGAAACTGTTATGAAAGAGGAAAAAATTGTTTATAAACAGCTTCAGAAGTTAGTCAGAATGGGAATTAATTCTAGCGGAAAACAGTTTAAATGTTTTGTAATGGCTCCTTGAAAATCAATCCTTATTTTTAAACTCGACCAATACTTGTAAATCAAGTTAAGTGGTACTAAACCTAAAACTTGCTTAACTGATAAAGAGAGCTCTACTATACAAATGTTATCAAAATACAACAGTTATTTTCAATGCTTCTAGGACTACTTCAGCACGACTTAAAAATTATTTGGTTCATCCCAAATCATCAGCATTGCTTCAGAACTACATTACAGAGAAATGTATGATGCCATATTTCCATCTGCTTAATTTCCTGCTAGCCATAGTAAGTTGACACTTTCCTTTTCCAGTTTCTGTATTTAGTATCATCGAATTACATCCTAATGGTCTGTCAAGTCACAGTAGAGCTGGAATTTTTTTCCCAGACAACTTCATTCAGAAATTTCTCTCACTCCATATATTTTTAAAAGGAAAAGATACTTTCTAATTCACCAATTATTCCTTTTCTTAACAAAAAGAAAAGTCATATTACGCCTTGAAAAAGCATCCACAGAAGAAAAACAGACTTTTGGTGCAAAATATGAGAGATGGCACTGAAGCAGTGGCTTGTCTTCAGTAGGATCAAATGCCTTAAAGGATGACATTCACTGACATTGAAGTGATGAGAGCATAAAAGGATGGACAGAAGTTGAAATTTTCTGCATAGTATATTTCAATAACAAATCAATCCCACTTAGGAAATCTCCATTTAGAGTGAAAAAACCAATCATACAAAAGGGGTAAGATTAGTCAGTTGATCCCATTTATTGTCTGAAAGCAAAGATTAAGTTTTTCCATTTTTTTCAAAAATCAATCTTTTTTTTGAAAAGGCCACTATAAGTAATGTCTAAACCAGTCATAAGCAATTATATAGACATAAATTATAATTTAAGTCTCCCTTTTTTGCTAGACTTGACTAAATTATTCTTCATACAATCACATCTGTACTTGCACCTACTTTATTTTCCTCAGAAAGAAACATTTAAGTCATGTAGTTATCTGTACTATGCAGAAAAATAAGTCATAACACTCAAAATAATCCAAAATGCAAAAAATTACTGTTCCATTTCCTTCCAAATCTATTTCCTTGCTTTATCATTTAAGCTAACTTTCATTATAGTTCAAGACTAAAAACTTACTCTTCAATCTTAATCTATTTCACCTTCAAGTCTAACCCCATATTAACCTTCACCATCTGAAGGGTCATGTTTTTAAACATTTATTTTTCACTAGATGCTTATGATGAAAACCTGTCTAGTCATTGCCTGGTTTTAGATTTTTCCATTCATGGCTTGGAAACACATAGCTTTCTAAATAACTAAGGGCATGCAAGCTGAGTTGTCCTGCTTTTTAGGAAAATATAATTTTTGTAGAAGTACCCAGAAATATTGGGAACTGACTTTAAATACTTAGAATGAAAGGGATTTGTTTTTTCTTTTATTTGGCAAGGGTGGAAGAAAGAAGAGCAGGGAAGATAGAGACAGAACAACAACTGCAGAAATGTAAAGTAAAATGAAGCATCTCCATTTCGAAATCTGCTCTAGAGGATATCCAAAGCAATATTTCGGAGTGCCATCACCTGAAAATGTCACAAGTACTTTTGGATAATTGTAAATGAAGTTGACACTAAAGAAAGATGATCTCTTTTCCTCTTAGTTTGCTTGTAAACCTGAAAGGCATAGTCAGCATTATTATCACTCATACACGCTACTCATTCTTACTGATGAGTCCTCAAGTGTTGAGCTGATGAAAGCATTAGCAAAAGGGTTTTTTTGTATTCAGTTTTCCCAAAAAACCAGAAGTACTGTATGACAAGCCAGAGAAAAGGTCTTCCCAGTTTCCTCTTCCTCATCAAAACAAAGTTCATTTTTACACTCTTTCTGCCTGCAAGTCTTTTCCTCTCAATGCCTAATCTATTTTGAGTTTCATTTCCTCAAGAATTTCTGTAGACCCTATGCAATTACAGTATCTAGTGGTTCCTCCCAGCAGAACAGACCACGCAGATAAGAATATACCACTCAGCCCCCACGGAGCAAGGAAGAAATCTTCGCCAGTGTTTCGAAAAGCAGACTGGAAAACAAATTCATTTCTTGCTCATAACTGATCTCCTACTTTCCAGGCTTGTTTAAGGAAGGAAAGGCATGGAGCCTTCCAAGCAAGTATGCAGCTATGTGGGAAAGAAATATTGGTGAAAAACATACCGCAAGACTCTCAACAGAGTATTTTTATCTACAGCATCTTTCCACTTTCTAGAAGGCATTAACTAGAAATCACGTCTGGAAGTTTTAGCACTAAATGCTAAGTTTCCAGAATAAATAAAGTAAATTCCAGCCAGAATCATGCAATTTTTAATAACCGCAGAAGAAGTTCAGCTACTTTCCCAGAAAGATAAGAAAGAAACTACCTTGAAGTAATTTCTCTTCCCTTCCTCTGGAATAAAAAAATCCAGATTTTAACAAAAAAAAAAAAATCCATGCTCATATTAAAGACTGATCACTAATTCCACTCTTTAAAAAAAAAATAGGTTATAGAAGCAAAATCATAAAGTAAGCAGAAAGTGGCACAGTCACCAGTTGAGAGTCCAAGTTTATTATCAAAGCCAAGCCCAAGATGAATCTAGTACAAGTTTGTAGTGGCCTACTGGGATACTTTCCAGTAATCTACAGGTACCTATCATGCAATGGAAAAAATTTGCAATTCCTAGGTACATGTCAGTATTTACACAATAATGACTACTAATTTTGACATCTGACACTCACAACTTACAGGTTTGACACAGTAGCTATTACAGAAACAACATGTGCACAGAATCACAGAAGGGCTGGCGTTGGAAGACCCATCTGGAGGTCACCTAGTCTAACCTAGACCCTAAGCAAAGCAGGGTCAGCTAGAACAGACTATGCTGGGCCATGCTCCGGTGGGTTTTCAATGTCTCCAAGGAAGACAACTCTTTAATATCTCTGGGTAGCCTGTGCCAGAATTCGACCATCCTTACAGTAAAAAAAAAGAAGTGTTTTCTTATGTTTTTGTTTGTGCCTATTGCCTTATGTTTTCATAAGACACCACTAAGAATATGCCTGCTCAGTCCTCTTTACTCCTCACCATCTGGTGAACACACACACTCATAAGATCCCCCTGAGCCTTCCCTTCTTCAGGCTAAACAGTCGCAGCTCTCAGCCTCTCCTAGTATGACAGATGGTCCAGTCCCCTCATCATCTTAGTGGCCTTTGCTGGACTTGCTCCAGTACGTCCATGACTCTCTCATACGGGGGAGCCTTAGAACCAGACCCAGCACTCCAGGTGTGTTTCACCAGCACAGAGTAGAGGGGAGGGATCACCTCCCTCGAACTGCTGTGACACTCGTTCCAGCGCAGTCCAGTGCGCCACTGACCTTCTTTGCCGAAGGCACATTGCTGGCCCACGTTCAACTCATGGTCTGTCAGGACCCTGGGGCCTTTACTGCTCAGCTCTTTCCAGCCAGTCAATTCTAGCCACATCCTTGCTGTGCTGCCCCAGATAGGCCTTCGCATGAGGTTCCTGTCGGTGCATTCCTCCAGCCTGTCCAGCTCTGAATAGCAGCACACCCATCTGTTTTATCAACCACTTGTCCCACTTTTGTATTGGCTATGAACTGGCTGACTGCACGTTCTGTCTCATCATCCCAGTCATAACAAAGATGTTAAACAGATTGGCCTCTAGGGCACACTGTTAGTGACCAGCCCTCAACTGGGCTTCACACAACTGACCACAACACAAAATCCAGGGGTTCAGCCAGCTTTTAGTCTACTTTAATGTCTACTTGTCCAGCACACACTTGGAGAAACTCAAAGGCACAGGACAAAGAACAGTGGAGATGTAACCAATTTCAAATTTCCTTACAAAACAGTCCCACAAAAAAAAAAAAAAAAAAAAAAAAAAAAAAAAAAAGACTAAATGATGTTCTGGTAAAAGCAATTATGCTGCTTTGTCCCAAAGCATCTCTTTTTTCCATTCATTCCATTAAATACAGTAAGTAGAATCCTGAACACTCAGTCCAACAGCTGTACTTTCTTATTACGGCTATCCAGTTGAATCCAAACTTCATCAGTGATATAATCTTCTGGAGAGCTACCCTAGTGAATGTTCTTAAAAACTTGTCTCATGCAATTGCAATAAAGGCTTCTAGTGTTGCTTCTGTTTGGCAGCTGGAATACAAGGAGCTTATTTTAAGAGTACTTATATCGTAAATGATTTGCCAGATTTGCCTCTTTTACAATACTTACTTTATTCCACATAAAATGGGAGACATTAACTCCTATTCTTCAAGCAATTCATCCTAGAGAATTCTGTAAGTAAGACTGTTCAAAATTTTTCACTTCCAACAAAAATTCCCCACACCTGATAGGTTAGTCAAATAAGAATCTTCATTGAGACTTTAAGTTCTGGCTGTGTTTAGCTATCCTGAGAAGAAAATCTGTGACAGATAATATGATGAAGATGATTAAAGGAAAACCAAGACATCTTCTTTCTTCAGCATCTATTACTTCTTTTTTTTTAATTCAACAAATGAGAAAACAGTAGCAATCTTAAATCAAGGAATACATATAAATCAAACAAGTAGATTTGCAAGAAAGATTAAAAAAAAAAAAAAATCACTGAGCACTTGTGTGCAACTTCACATTAAATAATTAGCTCAAGGCCTCCGGTAGGCACAGGTCTGTATCACGCACCTGTCAGTTTATATATATTCAGTCCCTCATACAAACATGCTTAATTCTGACTACTACCACAAAAATCTTCCATTTTTTACACAAAAAGGGAAACAAAAACTAAGCTAAATTGGTAGCATATTGCAAAATACACAGTTAGTTAAGAGAAAAATTTAAGAATCATCTATACAACTCATATACAATGAACACACTGAGATATCATTCCAAGGCCCATTTTAAGACTATTCTATGTACAACGCAGCTGTCAGTACACCAGCTGTAATTCAATACAATTATAACTCGCAACTTGTTAAGAGACGGCATGGAACAATTTGATTTTCAGACCTAGACATTTAACAGGCAACAGCAAATTTGCTTAAATTTTCCAATACTTTTTCAAAGTTGAATTTCAAATTAGCTAGCAAATACCATTTAAGCTTTGGTTTGTTGGTGGGCTTTTAACATCGCTTTTACACACTAAGCACAAGTATCTCCAGCTACTGATCCACCACTGCTCCCATTACACAGTCAGGAAAGGTTCTAAAAAGATGAAAGTTTTTGACATTTAGCTCTGTTCTTTTTCCAGCAGATCCTCTCCTAATTTTAATCTATACTTTAAGAGAATTTCCATTGCTTTCTACCTGTAGTTTAACGGTTAAAGAGACTGCGTACAATACAGCTTCCAAAACAAAATCTCTTCCATGAAAGTGTACAGTTTTTTATAAGTTCATTAAAAATGAACAAGCTTGATGCCTAACAACAGAGCTATGCACATTTCAGAAATATCTCATTTTACAGATAAAAAGTTAAATAAGGGCTTGTACTTGTCACTTTTCCATAGTTTTCATCAAGTCCTCAGCATACCTCCTATATTTTGGGCAGTCTTCAATCACAGAACCAGACATAAAATACACTAGAACTCAACGCAGCGCATCCAACGAATTCATCGTGTATCCCAATAAACAGGGGTACTCATTGTTCATTCAACTGGAAACAACAATTTCCTCCTGTTACAGACTCATGCGGGATGTACTTGCAACCACAAATCAACACCCTTGTGCTGGGATAGGTGCGGCAGTACCCACACCCAATCAAAACCCCTTTTCAGTTCTGGCAACCTCTATCAATCAGGTATGCCAGAAACAAACATTACAAATCTGTAGCACAGTAGCTTCAGGCAATTTCCCAAGACAGTTAAATCTTGAGAAACACACTGAAGAAAAAACCATAAAATAAAGAAGATTTAGTGACAGATGTAGAAATTCCCCAATCTGCTTCCCTATGAGAAAGAATCCCATTCAACCTCTAATCACCTATCTAGACTATAGTTGACACATCTGCTATGTGACTAGACCTTAAATTGCTGCAAGGAAAACAGGATAGACCAAGGGGCTATTCTCAAGTTGTGTCTGTCTCAGAGCTGCATTTCCCATCAGATTTATTTCCTGAATATTTGCATATCTTATTTTAGCCTTTCAGGTATATAGATCCCTAGAGGTCCTCATTTTACAAAATTATTCCACATACAAACAAATGAATTTTCTCTCAGCAGAGTAATATTAAGTTCAGAACTTCTCAAAACAAGTAGTAACACCTAAGTGGAGGAAAAGGGTGAAAATGGTAGTCATCTTAGAAACCTGTATCACTGTTTTTGATTAATCACCAAAGTAAGGAGTTTTAGGTAGTATGCTGTTTCAAGATGCAATTTCTTCTTGAGGACTTGTGAACCTAGGATACTTTGGGCAACATCCAGAAATAAAAGACGCATCTTTAGTGAATTTTATGACAAGACAATTGCATTTCCAGCTTCTTAAGGCCCTTAAAAGCTTAAAACTCAGTTATTTCAGAACAGAATAAAACCAAACAGAAATCCTGTCGGAATTAATCCATTTTTTGTTGTATATTCCCTAAGTCAGCTTTAGAAAAATCAAACATAAACCCCTCTTTCAGAGTCCTGACAAAATTAAGAAAATGCTACTGTTCATTCAAATATTCTCGAACATTTCTTAATTTACTAACTGACAGAACTCTGAAAAACACCAGTGCCTGTTTAATCTTCACTTCTTTGTCCTTTTTTTTTTGATTCTGCCAGGTTTTTCAGAAGACACTACAAAATGGCATGGCACACGCTTTCAGAGAAATAATTCACTGCACTTACCTCCATAGTGTTCAGCAGAATCAATGTTACAGCTCGCCACACTGACCACATAAAACATTTGGGAAATTGTAGTTTCATAAGCTGGGCCTCTAACGAGATCTTGCCAGTAGGGAAATGTACTGGTTTGCATAAACTAAGTCAAACTTGGTTGCTGTTGATACCAGTGCCAGTGAGGATAAGATGTGGAGGCAGCCCCGCACTTGGTACCACAGAGAGCAGTGGCTGCCACCCGCCCCCTCAGCCAAGGGGAAACATGGGGCAAGAGAACAATTCAACATAGACCCAACACAGCCTACAGGCAAAGTGTCTGACAAGGCTCCTCTTCCCAAGAAGACAGCCTCACAAGTCTCCCGAAAAGCACATACAGCCTCACACTTCACTAAATATATACAGATTGTGTTCTTTGATAAAATTAGTTCTTGTAGGTAAACTTAAGACTACTCTCAATTCTTTGATAAAGCCACTGGGTTTCTATGCTTCCAAGATCAGAGAATTTTCTTCATTTCTTTCTGAAGCTTTAAAAAACTCTCCCTATTTTTATAAGAATTCCTCTTCTATATGTGAGAACAGATGAGGTTCAAGATTAGTAGTGAATGTAGAGTTGAATATAGCTTGTGAGTCAGGACTTTATTTAAGGGACCAACTTTATCAAAATCTCATATAGACCCATACAGAAGCTACAGTTTATGATCAGTATGTAATTTTTTTATATATCCTAGAGTGAGAAGGTGTGTCACTTCTGTCTACAACTTTAAAAGCTAAAAGTTTTTTGAAAACAGGAAATCTACTTTCCCTCAGGACCAGGGAGCATAGACCTGTAAAAAAAAAAAAAAAACACAAAACCACCAAAATCCCCCCAAAATAACCCCACAGAGACAAAAACACAGACAAAAAAACCCAATCACAACAAAACCCCAACCCAAAACATTTTAAAATTTCCATTAGAGAAGAAGAGTCTATTACACAAACAGCTTTGACAAAAAAAACCCAACAAACAAACCAAACCAAAATCTCCAGCAACA
>VXBT01003349.1:771351-788716 GCA_013400235.1 Oriolus oriolus | reverse complement strand
TACGGTGCGGGGCGTGCGAGTGGATGGAGCGGGTGGGGTGCTGCTGGTCCCCGGGTTTGTATCGGTGTGACTGCAGGACAGGAGCTGGCACGGGAAAGGAGCAACTCGGAATTGGAGTGGGTAGCACGGGACTGCACGGTTAGCTCGGGTTTTGAGGGAAGTTAGGGGCTGGCTGCTTCTCCCAGGCAGTGAGCGACAGGACGAGAGAATACAGTCTTAATCTGCTCCAGGGGAGGTTTAGGATGGACATTAGGAGGAATTTCTTTACAAAAAGAGTGATAGATGTTGGAATGGACTGTCCAGGGAGGTGGAGGAGTCAACATCCTTGGAGGTGTTTAAGAAAAGACTGGATGTGGCACTGATTGCCATGGTCTGGTTGACAAGGTGGTGTTCGCTCATAGGTTGGACCCGATGATCTCAAAGGGTTTTTCCAACTAAACTGATTCTGTGATGAAATGCTCACAAATGCTGGGGTGACCCGGCCAACAAGTTGGGAGGCATCCAGCCGAGCCGGCCGGTCACTCCTGTGCCACAGACACTGCCTCTGTAGCGCACAGCCGCAGGCCTGCGGACTGTTGGGCATGGAACAAAGGTCCCCGCCAGAGGAGATTCACTGCTGCATTTAGCATGACCTTTATGTTGGGTTTGACTGCTCTCTTTCTCAGTTCCCATCCTGTGCAACTCCAGAGAACTGCCACCCTCTTTAAGAATTTAACATCTCCCTGCTAGGCTCTGGCCTTGTGAGAATATTAATGTGGTTGGACACATCTGATTCCCTGATTAACAGCCTCTGCACTCTTCTTACAGTCCTTGGTACTCTCTGTTGAGTAGTTTATCTTTTTACTGGGTTTTTTTTCTGCTCTAAAAATTTCTTCTTTGCCTGCATTCTTTGTAGGCAGGCAGAGGTATCAAAGAGGCAAACCACAAAAATACAAAGCTGTAGTTCTCAGCAATGTTATGGAGGAAAGCATCACTTAAACTTTACAAATCACAGAAGTAGGTAGAATAATAAAGTATAAGAAGAGATCCAAATTACAGAGCAATGTGCCTCACTTGCTAATGGAGATTCATTATATTGTATGATAAATAACCAACTAAACCTGAACTGCCAGTGCAAACCTGAGGTTGTTGGGCAAATGAGGTTCTTTGATGCATACACTGGTCACTGTCCAGAAGGCACAATTAGTTGTTGCTACTTTTGTACAGATTGATTTTGAGAATACAAGAGAAGTACTTGCATTGAGTTCTGCAATTTCCATGCATCAACACACTAGAAAGGTTTTCAAAAAGGTCAGAGGTTCTGGGAAAAGTCTCATATAATGAAAGAAATAATTGACGCAAACCATTTTGAATAATGAGATTAAGAAATAATTTAATCCCAGTCTTAAATAGCTGTGTTGCCTTAAACTCAGAATTTGCATTGTCCAGGAAATTCTGACACTGATTTTTTTTTTCCCTTCTGAAGTGGCCCATCCTGGCAACAGAGAACAAAGGACAGATGGTGCCTACCCAGGCAGTGATTCATTCAGATGAAATACGAGGGGAAGAAAGAATATTAGGAGCATCTGTTTCAAATCTGTGTCCATAGATTACATCCATGAATAGCACATACTGTTAATTCAGTTTTATCAAATTAAAAAATAATTCAGTCACAGAAGAGACTGTGATTTTTCATGTCTAGGAAGGTCAACTACTAATTAAAGCAGTAGACTGATTGTGGAGGCTTGGTTACAGGTAATGGTTGTGTCTGGCTGAGTGTATGACATTAAACAAACTTCTTAATTCTCGTATAAAAAGACACATTCTTTAATGTACCTGAAAAGGCCCCAATATGAAGGAATGGCTGGCTCAATTTATTAGTGCTCCTAGAAATCTCAAGAGTTACAGAATATTTTAATTTTAATCCACACATTTTAAATAATTGGGATAGATTTATTTTTCAAATAAATTAGAGCAGTTTGGATTTATTAACATTTCCTCTGAGACAAAAAGCGTTACTGTTTTATTTTTCAGTTTCTTCTAAGAAACCACTTTTGCTGTGGTTCATATTGGCCCCAAATCATTGTTTTGAAGCATTTTGTAGTGACTTATATATGCCATGCTTATATACATTTGAGAGAACAGTCAAATGCATTCATTTTTTGTCTCCTTCTTCTACTGAGATGCAAAATACTAAGTTTTGCCTGGGTTCTTTTAAATTTTTTTTAAAAAAGTGATTAAATATTCGTTGTCAATATTTCATGTGCCATTTAGTAGTAGTTAACTTATTCAGATTTTTTCAAGATTCTCTTTACACATTTTATGCCCTTAGAGCTCAGATGGTGACTGCTAAGCTCTTTACCTTTCAGGTCTGCACATGTAGGATAGAGCCTGTTTTCTTTAAGGCTGCTGCTGAAAAGGAGCTTAATGCAGCAGTGCTGTCAGGGTTTTTCCTTGGTGGGACTTCATGTCTCAGCAGTACAGTGGGATCTATAGGTCTGAAGGTCTGCCAGGGCTTGGGCTGAGGCCACCCAGAGGCAAATGAGGAGACAGAGCTCAGGGTTTGCTGAAGGGTGCAAAAAGCAATGGAACAAGGCAGGGCTCCTTGATGTGAATCATTGCTCCGAAAGCTGCACAGTGAAACCTGTGGTGTCTCTGTCACCAGGGGGTTACATAAGTGAGATACAATTTGTGTCTATCCAGTGTCTCCGTGGGATTGTGAGCACTATGTAGGAGTGTTCTTGGTGTATGTACATGGAACATTTTTTATGAATTTGAAAACATGGTCAGTGAATATATGCTTTAAGATTGCAATTTTTTATACATTTGCTATTGATATATAGCAGCATGTGGGCAGGATTTCGTACTTTTGCTTTCTCTGATGTAAAATCAACAACACTGCCTATGTGGAAATCTACCTGTGCCTTTTTTTGTGTTCTACTGCCTATCTATTTATCTGCATATTTGCAGTTCAAATGTTCCGGTATGTGTGTAATGTTTTCTAAAATTATGAAATACCATCACTGAGGTTTGCAAAACCAGGAAAAAAATTTCATTTACATTCAGTCTGCTGGAAATATTATGGATTACAGATTTCTATGTGCACAAACCCTCCTTTATTTACCTCATCACAGCTCTGACTAAGATAAATGTGTGCAACCAATGCATGCCTTATTTCCAAGCCATAGGCACAAAACTCCCTCTCTGATCCTTTATAGACAGAAAGTGTTACAAGGGCTAAGCTTGCTTTTTGATAATGTCTTTTGACAACTCTGAAGATCAGGAAGTCGGCAGCTTTTTCTGATAGGACAGTTAATGAGAAATTTGACCTACTGGTCTTTGCAGGTTTGTGCTATTTGATTTGTAAGCCTGCAGCTACAACTCTGAACAGAATTTTCTTTTTTTTTTTTGCACATGTGTATGAACAAAGTAACTAAATACTTAAAAATACTTAAAAATACTTATATGTAGGAACTAGTTACTTAAAACACTGAGATTCTTAAAAAACCCTCTTTATTTCTACCAGAATTCTAACTAATAATTTATTATATACTTACCTTAAGTTTATATGCAGGTTTAATTATTTTCATAAAGTAAGAATTCACCATTTAAAAGAATAGTATAAAATATTCAAAATAACAACACAGCTTAAACACAGCTGTCATTCCTGCTTTAATTTTCTGGTCCAAACAAACCTGGTAGAATATAATAACTGAATAAGCCCATGATGTCCTACTTTAACGTAAAGACCTCATTGCTAAGGCTGAGGTTAATCTAGGATGCTGAGGTTTCTGTGTAAGAAATCATGCAAAACCATTTTGTTTTGAAAGTGTACAAGTAACAAAGGCCTCTTCTGTTAGCCGTAGATAATTATATACAGGGGCATATTTCCACATCTATAAAGGATCAGATTACTCAAAATTGTCTCACTATGGTCGCATATACAATCGTGAAGGATATGTGAGGGGAGGAGAAGAACCAAACAAAAATAAAAACTGAATATCCTAATAGCTTTGATATAATCTCATGACCTTTTAATTTGTGGGCTATCAAGACTGTGATTTGTGGAAGGTAAACAATCAGATCAACATTTCAGGATACTCCATCTGAGTAGTTCAGTTACGTTCTTGCCTCTGTGTATGGAAGTGAGCTTTCAGTCAATATGACCCAGTGGTACAGGGTGACAAACACAGGTTTAGGACTCTACCTGGCAGATCTTTGGTTTTAACATCCTTTTGGTTTTGTAATTTTATGGCTCTACACTCACTTGGCCTTCAAAGCTTGGAAGACTCGACGGCTGCAAATTTGAAGTAATATATATATGAAACCTGGCATAAATTGAATTTTTCAAATAAGAAAGCAGAGAATGGTGAACACATAGCTGATACAGATAAAGTTGTTGTCTTTATTATGTCTTTTGGCCATCTAGGAAACTGTTAGTGTGAGGAAAATAATTTAGGTCACCAAATCCTAAAAGGAATGATACCATCTTATGCATGTGTCCAAACTGGAACTACTGTCAAGATATGATGAAGGAGAGAGTATTTGGCCTGCAACTTGAGAACAAGCATATTTGAAAGATTGGGGTTTTTTGCTGATTCTTTGGAAAAAAAATTTCCATATACTGTAAAGATGTGCACTGGCACACAGAAAGGTTCCCATGAGCAACTATCTCTAGATATTTCTCTCTTTCTTTAAATTCACTTATATCTTTTCTTGCACAATGTTTTTATCCTCACATGGAGGATATATCCTCACATGCAGTTGGAGGCATATGGCTTTTTATTAGAAAAATTAACAGTAATCCACTCTTTTGCATCAGCTGGTTTTAATCAGTAAAGACACTTACATTATTTTAACTTCAAGCACAAAGAGTCGTTAAGGATGGAAAGTCGAAGAAGACCAATAAGAAAAGTATGAAGCTCTATCTCCGTTCTGATATAGCTCTCTATTTAATACTTCACTCATCTTATAAGTTCACTTTGTTTTTTAAGCTTGTACCCACATTTTTTTTCAGCAAAGAAGTTTTATTTTAAAGAAAATAAACAAAAATTAAAGAGAAAACACAGATCTGTTTTATAGACAAAGCAAAAGAAACTCCCAAAGCAGCAGAAGAAGCAGGAACAAAACTAATGCTTTGGGAAAAATATCTCACTGCTTACACCTGACTGTCCTTTAGAGAGAGAAGTCACACAAAGGAAATGTTGGTGGAATCCCTCAGTGCTCTTCTGGAAGTTGCTGAGATACAGCTGGGTAAAAGATGCTTCAAGAGTCTACCTAGTGTAAAATATTTTTTCTCTTGTTTCAGAAAAGATCTCATACGTTTGTGTTCCCTTCAGCTGCACAGATGGGGAAGACTGGACGAATCCTCAGTTAAGTATGAATCCTACTGTTTCTGTTCTCATAATTTTTCTTTGTCAAGTACTATTTCAGTCTAGTCTCTTTCTAGTTTATCAGGGCAGGAAGAGATTTTCCAACATCAAAAAAGCAGCCACACACATAAAAAAAACAACTGTCTTGCTTTAAACCTGGACAGAAAATTAATAAGACAGAAAATTAATAAGGACCTAATTAATAGGTCCTTAAAAAGCCAGAAAATTCATGTAAATGCTAATAGTACCTGTACAGAATATTTTGTGCCATCCATCTGCACCAAGATGCAGCATGTAACCCTATGGAACCTCTCAGTAACAGGCTTTTAGTAATGAGTCACTTCATTTCAGGCTTAGAGACAGTATTTTGGCTGACAAAATACACTTTTTGAAGTAAGACTTCTGACTCTAAATAATTTTTCATTTTGCCTTTTCTCAAGGTTTTTGGGTTTGTTTTTTTAATACATGGTGCACATTTGGTTTAAGTTGTCTAATAAACACCTTCAGTAGGATATGACAGCCCTTGTAGTCTTCTATGTCACCTGCAAAGATTTAACGTATAAGCTACTGCTTCAAGCTTCTTCTTAACAAGCTTTCTCATTGTTTGTTGTTCTCCTTTTATAACTTATGGATGTTTCTCAGGTATTAAAAATTAGACCTAAAACAGGAAAGCTGGAAGCTCAGCCAAGGGCGAGTACGTCAGAAAAATGGTAGATGGACAGGAGGAAAGGAATAGAGGGGTCTTGTTGTCTAAGTTTGGGCCCTCTAGGGCAGGGTTGGCCTTTATGACAAGGAATAAGAGGCCAGAGAACTTGATTTTCAAATCAGGCCTGCTCAGCAGGACTCTCACAGTGAATTTAGCAGACATTAAAAGAACTACCACCCTTTCCTGCACAACTTGTGTAAATCAACCTGGTTGATTTCACTCCCTGAAATACATCAAACTGAATCCTGACTTTAATGTTTCAAATCAGTCTTTCTAGATTAATACTACAAATAAATTTAGGGATGCAGAGAAAGCTTCATTTAATTTCTCTGTTAAAACTAAAGTTGTAGGCACATTTCTGCACATGAAAATGCAAATTTATCAGCATATGTTAAATCTAGCATACTTTCATTATGTGGAATTATCTACTGCAGAGGAGATGTCCAGTCTTGCATTCCATATTGCAACATAAATCTAATCATCTGCCTAAGATGCTTTTATTCAAGTAGGTTAGAAAGTGTTTTTGGTTTTGCTCATGGACAAAATAGCAGACAGAACAAAATTTGATGTATTAAGTAAAGTTGAATTTAAAAGTCTTAATCATAGACTGATAGTCTTTTACATTCTTATGCTCCTCTGATAATAACTCATTAAGGAGACTGTTCGGATTAAAAAATGAATACATTTAACTTAATTCAATTAATACAGTCATATTAATCTTTGTTACAATGAAAGCATTCCTATTGAAAGGAGCAGTGACCTTTGGTAGACTATTGGAGTTTCTCCCAGGGATGCATTAAGTTATCTTACTAACTTCTGTAATGTTCCTCTAAGGACTTAATTAAATGGAAGGGAGTGCCATGAGTGGGGCTGTCTTGTTTCTGATGCAAGTGCTGCAATGAGCTGAGAAAGGAGACAAATACAAGGAAATCTGCATGGCCTTTTAGTAGCAACTGGTAAAGATTACTTTGGTGTATTAATGTGACTCGCTCAGCTCAATCCTGACATTCCTTTAATATGCTGGATTTTTTGTGCAGACATGTAATGCACTTACTCTCTTTTTGGAGGAAAGAAAAGGTTAAATATAAAAGTCATTCTGACTAATAAAAATATTATTCAGATTAAAAATATGTTTAGGACAAGAAATCCTAAACAACTGCGATTGAGAATAAGACACTGACCTTCCTGGGAAAATCTGTCTGGCCGATGATGTTTGTTTGATTTTGGCATCATTATTGCCAGTTGGTGTTTATCACATCTATTGTGCATTTTGAGGAAAAAATCCTCAGTAGGAAAAAGGAGCTAGAGAGACTGTCCCCAGTTGCTGAATTTTGGTGCTCTCAGCAGCTTGATCTAACATCACATACCTGTCTGTGCATGAATGAGGTGCTGTACATGACCCAGCAATGTGCATTCCCAGCCCAGAGAGCCAATTGTATCCTAGGTTGCATCCAAAAAAGTGTAGCCAGCAAAGATGATTAGAGGGATGGAGCACATCTCCTCTGAGGAAAGGCTGAGAGAATTGGGTTTGTTCAGCCTGGAGAAGAAATGCCATAGAGTGGCCTAATTTTGGCCTTCTGGTACCTAAAGGGAGCCTACAGGAAAGATGAGAGTGACTTTTTACAAGGGCATGTAGTGACAGGACAAGAGGGAATGGCTTCAAACTGAGAGTAGGTTTAGATTAGACATCAGGAAGAAATTCTTTACTGTGAGGGTAGTGAGGCTCTTGAAACTGGTTGTCCTGAGAAGCTGTGGATGCCCCATCCCTGACAGTGTTAAAGGCCACTTTGGATGGGGCTTTGAGCAGCCTGATTTAGTGAAAAGTGTCCCTGCCCATGGCAGTAGGGTTGGAACTAGGTGATCTTTAAGGTCTTTTTCAACCCAGGCCATTCTATGTTTCTGTGTTCTTAGGAGTACAGGTACAGAGTTAAGCAGGGCAAGGATTTAGTTCACTACTTTTCATGCTGGCATTAATATTGTCCCATACATGTACTCATTCAGACTTCAGGATGCCTATAAAATTCATGTGGTCTTGCAACAGGCATAATGGATGAAATGTAGATTTTTTTTTCTTCTTGAGGTCATCAGTGGAAGGTTGGATGGGACAGCTGAAAGCCACACTCTGTGGCATAGTTTAACTACAGTGCATGTAAAGGCACCAAAAGCACCAGGACTGCTCAGGTTTTCTTTCTCCCTCAGTACCAATGGGATTACTTGGAAGCAGCCACAGAAATGCTCCAGTAGGAAAGTTCAAACAGATGGCTGGTGTAGCTCTGATCCTGCCCTCAGGGTCATTCTGCAGAGCAACACAGACAACATTTGTCATCTGTATTTCTCGCTATGTTGTTATTGGAAATGGAGATTGGTTGCTTGAAGGGTTTTACTTTTAATGTGGCTAATTAATCTCCAACATTGGTTCAGGATTTTCTGTTCCACATACTTATGTCGGGTCTATTCCTTGACACGTTTGAATTCAAATTGCTGTGTCTTGCCGATGTATTTGGGGGGATTTGAGCATACAGATTTGGAGACTAGAGAGGATTTTGGTTATGCTTCAAGAAGGAAGAAAGATAGACTGGCGTATTTCCAGAAAACTGACAGTTGTGCTAAAACTGTGTTGAAGGCTCAAAAGCTGTGCACAAGTGTCAATATTCAAGTAAAAAGGCTTTTGTAAAGGTTTTGTTACCCTCAAATAGGCAAAGGCTTCTTTTGAAATGAAATGTATTGAAAACTGCAATATTTTAAGATTTATTTGCATATGCAGGTTGCTGACTTATAGTCCCATTTTATAGAAGTGTTCCATAGAAATTGTGGTTACGGGAGGATAAAGAAGAGTACTTACAGGTTATTACTGGTCTTCAATTAAGCTGTCAAAATCAAGAAGCACGGCTCTTGATTGTAGTGTAGTCTAATGAAACTGATACAGTAACTAGAACCATCAGGGGCAGGGGAAACAGAGCGAAGTTACCTGCCCCAAATCAGGTAAGCTGCAATTACTCTGAGTTCTAGTGCCCATGCTTATGATCTGGTGACTGCTCCGTTATTATTCACAGTGGTGGTGATTTGAGACCTGCTTGCCAGACATCCAAATTTGAATTGAAGGGTGAAGAATTGTCAGCTATCTGGATTAAAGTGCATCAGGCCTGAAAATGTCCCATTATGCTCTTAACTCAAATCAACAGCAACACAGCTTGCATTCAGCAGAATGTAGGGTCCCTTGTTTTTGACAGGAACCTAACTTCCTCAACAATATTTAAAAATTTGGAAGGGATCAGGATTAGTGTTGCATACGCTTGGTTCTGTAAGAGATTTACTTTGAGAAAGGGCTTCCCTTGAAAGCTAAAATACATTCTATGCCAAATCAGCATAAACTTGTGTTTCAGTATGTCATGCACATACATTTCATAAAGTGCGTCATATCCTGTTTGGTGCATAATAAAGCTAGTTTATAAAGACAGAAATGTCAGTATTTTTGATTATTATGGGAAAAGGTTGTTAATTTATTGAAAAATGTTCTTAAGAATAAAAGATAAAGATAATTTCCATGACAGAATAGTACTTAAATTTACAAACTATTGCTTATGAAGTTTAAGAACAGGCATTTTAGAAAAAACAAATAAGAATTCTGTTTTTCCCCACAAAGCATATAAAATGCTCATGGGCATCTTTTGAAATTTATAAACACTAAGGCAAAATTGTAAAGATTATATATCACTGATAGTATTTTTTACATCATTATCCATTTTTACTTTACATCTTAATTACAAGTGCCCCTAATTACTACAATAAAATCTAGTTTACTTGCTTGTAAACATATCCTGTTAGATATTAAGAAAATAATTCTGAAATAATTACAGCTCTTTGTATGCTGAGCTATTTACTCACAATAGTTTATCCACTTTCACATAAATCCATGTTTTGAACATTAAAAGTTTCATGGTTTGTAGGACTAGAACTACATAAAGCTAAATAAATATTTACAACACTTAGAAAGGAAAGTAATAAAACAAATCATTTGAATATCAGGAGTTACTCCACAAAGAATTTTTTAGAGTCAAAGAGTGTGACAAAGCAATGTACTGTCTCTGAAGTAGAAAACCTGAAGGGCAAGAAAAGGAATTCACTTCAAGTCTTCGTCCACTTAGACTGAGCTTGGTGATTAGAGCCTCAGTCCAGCAGGTGCATTCTTGGCTTTGAATATTCAAGCCCTGTCTCTGAGATCAGCTTTCACTTGATCAGTCTTGCCACACACCCTACCAGCCAAATACAGAAACAACTTCTATGAGGAATTTTTGCTATCTAGTTTTTTGTGCCTACCATAATTTTCAGAGAATTTTAGAATGGAAATCAGTCAGAGAAACAAAAAATAATTAAATCTTTTAGGGGCCCATTTCCCAGCCTTAGTTAAACAGTTTGTCAGCATTTCACAGGAGGATAGAAGTTTTTTCATTTTGTTTTAATCAGGAGTATCATTTCTCCCCAGTTAAGTTATCCATGCCATTCTCTAATATCATTCAGGTATGACATTCTAAGGGCTTAATCTTAGTCTAAAGTTACTTGGTTGGTTTTTTTTTTTTCCTTGCGAAGCTCATCAGAACCAGTTGAATTATTTGAGATTGAAAATCCAAAAAACATAATAAAGTTTTTAGGAATAATAACACCTTAATCTTTTGGAATTTAAAAACCTGTGAGCCCTTGAAACTTAGTATTCAAAACAAACTTCAAAGAAAGTACAGTAATTCTAATATTTATGAAAAGTCCAGTTTATCTTTAAAACACCCTCATTTCTTCTAAAGTACTTTAGGAAGTATACCTGTGCAATTTCTAGTGCCAGGTTTCTGCATAGTAACTTGATGATAACCTTTCATTTTCTAAAACCAGAGCACTGTTTTAAAGATCTCCTGTAATTAATAAACCCCGTGTAATTAATTAACCCCATCTCTGTCTTCCTATAGGCTGTGCAGCTGGCTTCTGCACTGTTTGCCACAGAAGATTTTTGATGCTGGACTACACTTAACTTTAATGACTACCTACAGACTATCTTGGGAAATTTCCTGGGGAAAGAGGTCATATGCTAGTTCCACACTTTTATATTCTAAATCATATCAACCCTCATAAAGATATCTTGAATCTCAAACACTTGGTTTATTTCAGGGTAAAATAATTTGTCTTTCAGAACCTTTTTTTCTAAGCCAGAGCTTGTGCTGCAGCACAAATGGGTCCATCATAGTTGCAAGCAGCTCTCAATTTGGCACACACCCAAAACAGAGTGCAAGGCCAACTAGATATTGAGAAGTAAGTGACTGATTCTGCCCCATGTAGCTGTCATACAGTGTGTTCTCTGGAGAGATGTCAAATTTGCCAGAGCAGGAATTGTAATAAAAATAGGCTAAGATCATGTCCTGCAGTTATAGTGGAAAAAGCCTTGATGCAGAAAGATAAATCTCTATAATATACTAGTGTTAAAGAACACCTTCAGGGTCACATGTAACCCATGTATGTGAAGGGGAAGAATACTAACTTGTGCTTGCTTGGGTGGAAAGCCACGCTAATGAAACAGTGATTTCTATTATTGCTCATAACTATGCTATTTAAATTCACAGATAAATGCAGACTTCCAGTTTAAATTATAACCTACTTGACATGCACAAGAATATGATACTTGTGCTCTAAAAAAAATTTCTCGGAGTAAAAAGACTGTGGCACAATTCTTACTCTATTTTTGAGAAACCAGAACATCCAAGTCTAGTGATAGATGTAAGTGATATTTAGGGAAAGAATATAGAGACTTTGCTGTCATCTGGTAGATATGCAAAGTATGGAAACTACTGGGAAATCTATACACAACTGTTTTTTCATTAAAAGAGTATTTTAATTCTTCATGCAAGAAATTAGTATTTATTTGATGATAATACTTAATTCAGCTGCTCAACTCTCATCTAACACCACTCAGGGATAAAAGTGTCTGATTCAGAAGTACTGCCCACCACTCAAACTCATTTTCCATCACAAAACAGTTCTTTCAGAATTCTCAGTCAGCCTTATAGGATTATCATGCACTTCTCTTTGTGTTTGGTTTGTAAATTGCCTTCCATTTATTTTCCTTTGCAGTCATGAAGAATTAAGGAAACTATACTACTGCCTATTTGTGAGTCTAGTCCTCAATTACTTTAGCTAGTCCATAAATATTTAGTTAAATTAATTGGCTATTTCTTTTTGGGTTTTTTTGTACTTTGGTACAAAAGTTTTGTATGTACTTTGGTGTCAACAGTTGAGAGAGTCCAAATTAGTGTGCAGGTTCATGCCCTCTGTGGTGGAAAAAGCAAGATTCGTTTCAATGGGAATACATCATGGTATTTACTTCTATGCTAGACTTCCCCTTGGAGAAAGAAAATTATAATTCCAAATTGCACCTTAGAGAACTTGCTTACCCTTGTCAGATAATAGTATTTAGGAAAAAAAAAATCAATGAACATACACTAAAAAGAGTATGAAGATCCTTGTTTTTAATTGCTTTTCTTATGAAAATACGAGAGACTTTTAAAATATTATGCCATCAATAGGCCATCAATACCTTCATTTACAAGCTGTATTGAATGTATTTATTTTTTATTAACAAGGTTTACAGGTTATTATACCTCCGTACCTGTGTATAAATAAAAATTCACTTCTATGCATATATCTTAGAATTTCTATGCTGTGCTATGTAGCCCACTTCTGTCTTCTTCAGTACAAGGTACCCATTTAAAGAAACAAATGCTATGCTGAACATCAAGTAATTTTAAAATCAAGATATAATAAAGTACTTTAAGTATTTTATAAAATGTGCCATTGAAAACATGTTCTTTTCTCACACCATTTTTATAAAAATAAAAGAGAGAAGAGAAAGCCATATGCAAAAAAGATGCGTTATTACTCAGGAGAGATTAGTTCTGCAGCTCCAAATTTCCATATTTGAGAAACTAAGTATGAAAAATAGAATGAGTTTGACATGGGTGAAGAGAAAAATACTAACCTCTACTTGAATTCCTTCAGCTTCTGCATTTTATTCCTCCTCAGTGAGCACAGTTCTGAAGTTACCTTCACCAGATCCTAGTCCTGGACTAGAGGAATAAGCCAAACATCATTTCATCCTAGGAAAGGACCAAAATTAACTACCAGCATTGTGTCTGACAGAGAGATGATACAGAATACTACTGAGAAACCTCTTTAACTGACAGCCATCATTTCAAAGAATCAGTAATTCTAATAGTATTGGTCTAATTTAGAATATAGACGACGTGGTTATTTTTTGGTTTGGCAGCATATCAGAGCATCTAGTGAGACTGAACATCCTTCTTTTTCAAAGGCAGTTTCAGATCTCCAGTCCAACCTGTATCACCTAGAGAAAACTGTTTTTCCAATGCTGTTACAAGTTCATACTGATACCAGTTTCATATTATGATCTCAAGACAAGAGTACAGAAGAAGAACATAATACAAATTATGAGTAATTACATAATATTAATGTAATAAAGATTTGACATCCAAACAAGTGAAAAATCCATCTTAATAATTTTACATTACTTGTCCACCAAGTATTGCTACCTCACGATTATATAACAAAGCAAAGATTTCTCTCTTTTCTTGGATCCTTTCAAATTCGTTGCGATATTTTCTGTACTTCCCAAACACTTCAGGTAGGAACAGTGCCTGTGTACTCAGTGCAGCAGTGCCTTTGGACTGCAGAATGTTACTTTCTTGCACAAATGTATTAAGAAAACAAAAACAAACCACAGTGGTAACAAACCAGTCATCCATGATTTCTTTCTAAGATATTTCTTTCATTATTATTTCCTTTCACTTTTCTCCTCTGCAGCATTTCTACTTTAGTACCTCTGTCTCCACTTGAAAACTAACATATTTTCACACAAAAACAACAAATTTAAACTTAAAATTCATGGATCAGCTTTAAAGAAATGAACAGAAAGTTATTTTTCAAATCATTTGAGAAACTATACTTGCAATGTTTTCTGGTAAAATGACTGCTAAAAAGCAGGATAAATATCATAGAAATAATTGATATATGTCTATGTTAATCCATTTTATCATGACTTACTTCTTCATAGTTCTAAGGCAATAGACGTGTCTAAGAAGGAAAGGAATTTCATGCATTATTATATGCTAAACTAATTTCATGCATTTTACTTCTCTATGCTACTTGCAAGGAAAACACAGGGTTACACGTGGAAGGCCAGGTGTTAGAGCAAACCATTTTTTACTGATGACAATTCCATCCTCTGATAGCTCTTGCAATGTCTTGTGGAATCTTAATATTAGACATGAAGTCAATAGACATCAGCTAAAAATCTCTTTTTTAAGCCAGAAGACAATTTACTTCAAATATTTTTCAGCTATGTAGTTATAACACAAAGTAATCACATTAAGACAGGTTAGTAATTCTAAGCATTGCTAGAATAATTCAGATTAGGAGGGACCTCAGGGGGTGTCTGGACCAACTTCTGCCTTAAACAGGCTCAGCTGTGAGGCCAGGCTTTGTCTGGTCAGGGCTGGAAAACCTCCAGTGATGGAGGCAGCACAGCTTCCCCTGGCAGCCTGCTGCTACACTGCCTGATGTCCTCATGGACAAAGTTTTTCCGTACATCCAGTTTGAACCTCTCTTGTTTCCATCTATGCCACTGTCAGAAATCTTTCTGCCAGGCACCACTACAAGGCTCCATCTTCTTGATAACTCCCTTGTAGGTATTAGCACATTGCTGTTGGATCCCTGCTAAGCCTTCTCATCTCCAGGCTGAACACGCTCCAACAATGCATTTGCAAATCCATTCTGACTAGCTTCAAAAGAAAGCATTAGGAACAGGCACTAGCTTGCATTATTTATGGTTTTGGTTTTGGTTTTATTTAAGGGTTGTCTGACATGTCCCTCCCTCTGGTTCCTTGCTTTTGCTGGGAGTGGTTGAACTCTACTTTTGGCATGTGGCTGTTGGGTTAACCAGCATTATATCCTGCTGCAGCATTTATCCTGCAACCTTTAGCACATCTCATACTAGCTGACTCATCATCCTAAGTGATAAACATTCTCTCTTCCTAGCAAAAGGACAATATCCAAAATAACAGACGACAGTCTTAAAAGAATAAAATTAACAAAATAATAATTTAACAAAACACAGATATTGTCTGTGACTTTGCTTCTCTTAAATTAAGAACTGAGGTAATTCCATTGCCAGGGTTTGAGGAATGAGAGGAGGAGGAGGAGAGTAAAAATCAAAAGATGGATTGTTTTCAGTTGTATCAAGTCTTATAAAAAGCTTTTTTCCTTTAATTCTGTCTGTGTGGGAGGTGGAAAGATGATGGGAAGCGTTCTTTCTCAGACAGATATCCTGTATGTATAACGCAGAAGAATGTTATACAACCAAAAGAAGTGCTTCCTTCCCAGCTGTGCAGGATGCTACCAAAGTGGAGCCTGACTAGGACAGCAGAAAAGCTTTCATATAAAGTCATCATATAAGGTGCAAGATGCCACTTTCTGTAGAGCTGTTGCTTCATAGCCCTGTATAATATTTGCTAGACAGCCCAGAATCCACAGGACTAAATTAGGCCTCTAAAATAAGGTTACCGAAATAAAATCTTTCTCATCAAGAAAGTACTGTCATAAACAATCCTTCACAACAGAGATACTGGGAGCGTCACCTGCTCTGCTCTCTCTTAGCAACAGAAAAGCACAGGACAAAACTAGTAGTGTTTTTCTGACATATTAAATACTGTATTGGTACTCTACAAAACCAGTTACAGCTTGATGTAAACTTTCTCCCTTATTTTTGTAAGGTTTTGGCAGAGGAAATTCATAACAGAAATATCACCACAAAGTAGCTGGGATCTCTCTGATAACTTAGGCTGAGACACCCTCTCAGCCTCATGTTCCTAATTCCCATAGAAGCAAGAATTAATTAATTTAGGGATGTGAAGAAAGGTTAACTAACAAAGTGTCCACTGCAAAACATTTGCAGTCATAAAAACCCCTCAAATTTTTTTCAAGGTAACATTGCAGTATTTTTTTAAAGTAATGGTGTCATTTGGCTGTCTCTTCCTGCTGTAGAACTTCTTATTTACCACTTTCAAATTTCAGTCTTTCTTATGACTTGTCAGGGAATTTTTACTGCTGCTCTGTGGTGAATATATAGGATGAAACTAGGTCACTTCAGTAACCTGGGGCTGTCTTTGCTCTGTCTCAGTGAACATTGTTGGTCCATGGTGAATGAATTATTTCTTTCCTTGACTGACAAGAGAAGAAATTATTTTAGGAAATTTTATGCCCATTTTAGACTGGTTATATATTAATATGTAGACCACTAAGGCTTTGAAGACTGAAGCAGAATACAATGGGCATTGCTCAGTAAAGACTACATGGGAGAGCCCCAGGAAGGTCAATCTTTGCTCTACATTTGTATCATTTTTATGTGAGCAGAAGTAGACAGATCTTAAACCCAGGTACCACAGAGGTGGAGATAACACTTGAGTTCATATCTCCTGACAATGAACAGTGATATGACAGCCATCAGGCAGGCAAAAGGAAGCAGATGGAATAAGTTTTTAGCCACAATGAGCTCTTTGCCCATGACACCCATGAATAATATTTATATTCTGCATAGAAGAAATGATGGCACCCTGGGTTACAGAAATGACTTCATCTAGAAAACAATTATATTGTGTCTCCACAGGATTTCAGCACTAGATCATACTTGAAGCCAGCAGTTTAGGAAACAGCCTAATCTGTAACACATATCAATGACAGTGGCTACTATGAGCAAAAGTAGCCTTTCGCTGTTCTTGACACTGGTTTCCTTCATGAAGCCCCACATTAGGGTTTCAGGCCTTATTTTCAAAGTGCTTACATTCATCAGATGCTTGCGGATATGAAAGTTCGCAGCCAGACTTGAAATAAAAATGTAAGAGAGACTTTTTTTAGTGCCATGGCAAAACTTTAGTGCTTCCCCCAGCCTCCCATGGGAGGCCTGTGCTGGAGCAGGCTTCTGGCAGGGACTTGCAAACCTGTGGAGAGAGGTGCCCACGCTGAAGCTGATTTCCTGATTAGGACTGGTTAAACCATGTGGGACCCATGCTGGAGCACCCTGACCTTGGAGGACTGCACCCCATGGAAGAGTGACCCACGTTACAGCAGTTTGTGGAGGACTGTGCCTGTGGGATGGACTCACATTGGAGTGGTTCATGGAGAGCTGTCTCCTGTTGGAGGAGACCCATGGGGAAGGGCAGGGGAAGGACTCCTCACCCTGGGCAGTGGGAGTAACAAC
>VXBT01003349.1:590449-770796 GCA_013400235.1 Oriolus oriolus | reverse complement strand
TAGAACTGGGAAGGAGTGAGGGGTGGGGGGCAGGTGTTTTTGAGGTCTTATCTTACTTCTCATTATCCTGCTCTGATTTTGTTAGTAATACATTCAACTCATGTCTCTAATTCAAGTCTGTTTTGCCCATGACAGTATTCAGTGAGTGATCTCAACGCATGAACCCTTTGTTATATTTTCTCTACCCTGTCCAGCTGTGGAGGGGAGTGATAGAGTGGCTTTGGTGGGTGCCTGGCATCCAGCCAGGGTCATCCCACTACAGTGGGAATCCTGCAAATGCCTGTGTGCTATGGATAACACTTCCCAAATGTGATGGCTGTAAGGGCTGAAGCCCCTGTCCGGTCATGACTTGCTTGCTCCAGCTGGGATCATCACCAATCCTTTCCAGCACCTCTTGTTTCTAAACAGGAACCACCATGTCCACCTGAAATCAGAAAGAAGTGGCCAGACAGTGAAAAGAAGAGAAAGGAAATTTTATGAATTCAGGACTGTATCTCTCGCTGAGCTGAGGCATCCCACACAGTTTAAGCACAAACAATTGAAGGCTTCCAAAATTTGTTCTTTGATTGCTCATTGCTGTAGTACACTGCAATTTAGTTTGTTCAGTCATTGCTAAAGCCATCCACCCACTTACAGCTATTCTTATAGAAAATAGCGTCCTTGCCCACTGATGCGCATAATTTGTATCTTCTGATAATTGTACATCTGATGCATGGAGAGAAGACAATAACAGATAAGGGCTTCAACTTGATTTCTGACATACTGCTGTAAAAAAGAGGCAGCGGCTTTAGTTAATGTGTGCATACACTTTGCCTGAATGATAAAAAGCAAATGGAAAGCATCAATTGCACTATTCAGTAGCGTCAGTAATGTTCTGAGTTAATGAGTGACTGAAATGCCATCAAATGGACATAGATATGCAGTCACAGACATAATGATTTTGCCTGTAACTTGCAACTTTTTAAAACTAAAAGTTAAAAAGCATGTCAGACTGTATAGATGCAGTTAAGAAGCCCAAATTGGAAAATAAAATGTGGCATGAAATAACCTTAACAAATGTATTTTCTTGTTAAAGGGAACATTAGTTTCTATTTGATAATACTATAAGACTTCAAAAATTACGTGTTACTTATGCAGTTCAATCTGTTTATCAAACTAATGAAGCACACAGTTTCAAAAAAGACTTGTTCAAGCATTTGGAATTCAGATGCTTCGAGAAAGAATGGGGAAACAAACAGAGGTATAAATCACAGGGGTTAGAAGGCTTGGAAGAATTTTCTGGGAACTTCAGGAAGTACCTAGTGACTTTTGCAAAGCAATTTAAAAATCTGAAGAACTGAGAGAAAGAACTTCAAAATTAAGCTCGAGAATGACGGAATTATATATTTTAAATGTCTGCCTATATCAACATGGAGTTCTGTGCTCTATATGCAGCTGACATGGCTGAGGATAAAGTGAGCTGTGCCTCCCACCTCTCCACACAGCTGCCTGACCACCAGCTTGTGCCTTGCTTGGGGGCTGCTCCTGGGCAGAATGAGGGGGTGTGCCTGACACTGTGCTCACTTGTCAGCTGAGTTGGGGTGACTTCAATTCCTGCAAGCAGCAGGTAGCTCCAGCCAGCCTGCGTTCATGTGTGTACGTTTGAAGTGTACAGACCTCCTCCTCAGAGCTCCCTTTGGCAACAGGGAGAAAAGTTTTCACTAGAAAATCCTTTGCATCTTTACATGGGAGGATATATTATATGTTTACACAGATATCAAGAAAAACACATCCTGTTGTCAGTACATATAATCATGCACCCTTTGATTTATGCACATTCCATTAAGTAACATCATACACATCTTTTCTGTATCTGACACAAGAAGTATAATGTCTGGTGATACTATGTGGGACTTTTCCTATGGAGTGCTCATGGAAGTCATATAGGTGGAAAGTACCGAATATGTTAAAATTATATGTAGAAAAAGAAGAAGGAATGAAAATTTTCTGGCAAATATAGGTCACCGATTTGTGCAAGTTAGTTTCACAGTTCACTGCCTAACCTCTTGCTTTTTTACCTAAGTAGTGTTGTATAGCTAACCCAAAATGAATATGGGGTACTTAGGCTATGTTAATGTTATTTAAATATATTCTTGAGGAATGAAATTGAGAGTAATACAGCTAAGTAACAAGAAATACACTGGACCATTAACACAATGAAGTTAGTGTAGGTATACAGGATTAAGTAATCAGTATAAAATGCCTCAAGTATGCTTACAGTTGTAGCAAATGCATAGATGCATTTTTTTGCAAATGCCATGTGGCCATATCTTCTAAAACTGCATTTTAATGTAGAAGCCAAAATGGACTTTTTGATGCTGTTAAATTTTAGGCAATGGATGTGAAAAAATATTCGAAATATATTTCTTGCACATGACAGTAGGGTACTACTTCTATATGTAGCTTTTTGATGGACTCTAGTCACGCAGTTCTTGCTGTGAAGGCCATACTTCTTTATGAAAAAAATATAACACATCCTGATAGAACTGAAAAGTCATCTTGGAAAACATGTGTTTTCTAACCTGGATCAGTTCTCTGACTTGCTGGAGAGCAGCCCAGAAGGCTGTGAGAGCTCCAGGTTGGGGGCTCGGTGGTGACAGAGGGGCTGCTTTTGATAGCCCTGCCAGGCTCTGCTGGCTTAAGGTGTTCATTTTACCTCAGCTTGGGTGTGCAACTCCTTAGTGACCGAGGGCAGGCTAGGCTGGTGCTGGTACAGTCCCATGGCATCTCCTTCCCTCCCTCAGCTGCACACTCTCACCTTTCTTTCCCTTGGCACAGGAATTTTACTTACCCCTTTGTGCGCTAGTTGGGGTAGTAAAAGGAGCAGAGAACTGTACACTTTTCTTACTGATTTAATTTTCTGTGAAGAGAGCCTTCCAAACTACACATCAAAAGGATGAACACTATGGGTGACAGGATGAAAGCAATGCAAAGCTGTGGGTAGGATTGCAGCATCTGACTTGAGCTGTCTTAAATTGTCTTGGAAGCCAAACTGTTTTGTGGCAGTCAAGGCTTACCGGGATTAAGCTGCTGCAGTCCTGTGTTTTTTCCTGGCTGCATGTTCCTGCACCTTCTTCCTTGAGACATTGACATACATGGAAATTGTGTTGGTCCAGGGATCAGCCAAAAACTAGCTGCTGTTTTTTGCTAAGTAAAATTAATTTGCAAACGGTCCAGCTCCTGAGCCAGCTTCCTTTCTGGTCACACACACACCCAGCTAGGCTTGTTTAAACTGCCAAGGAACTGCATTTCAGGGTGATGTGGTTTATTCACCGAAAGATCTCTGTTGCCTGAAAAAACCTGGCAGTGAAAGCAGCCAGAGACAAGAGCTCTGCAATGTGTGAATTGTCCCATCCCTCCTGCTGGGTGCTTTCTCTTCCCAGAGGCAGTGCCTGTGGGGCTCTGATCCGTGTCCACTGAGCTTGAAAGGTAACGCAGGAGAAGCGCGTTCTTTGGCTGCCTGCTGAAACCCGTGCAAAAGCGCTGCAGTCTGTGCACAAGTTACCGTTCCCAGCAATACCTCCCAGCGTGTTCCTGCCTTTCCAAGCTCCCACCGCAGTCTTTGGGACATTAATGCTGTCATCCACCGAGCAACGTGACAGGAAAAGCGGAGGTTTTTGTTGTCCTGGGAGGGAAAGTGTTCTGTGACCTGTGTACCTTCTTACAGACTGCGGGCCTGGCTGTGCTTCTGACTCACTGTCTGTAGGCAAAAAAATTAGATGCACCCTTGAACATACAAGTGCTGACAGCTACAAATAAGGTAGTTTTTTTCTAAAAAATCTGTCTTGTGAGCAACGTGGCTTCCAGGTACTGTAAGGCTTCCTTTTAAAAAGTGCCAATGGATATGCATAAACATGCTTATGCTAAAGATACATAAATAAATTCAATATGCAGGGAGTTAAGTGTAAATAAGCACAAAACAAAGAAAAGAAAAGGGAAAATGTGTATTTCTGGCACGAAATAATGTTGTGGAGTGAATCTGCTATGTTTATGTGTTTCTAAGGGATCTAAGAATTTTGCTGGAAAAGCATGTAAGATATATTGAATTTTAAGAGAAAATGTTTTCTTTGTATTTACTGCCTCATACATACTAAACCCTCATACAGACTAAACAACTTCCCCTGAGGCTGTTTTATTTATAAATTCATAGTTATAATTTCCATAGAGTCAGTCTGAAAAAATTACAAGACACAGTAAGAATAATTAAATAAAAATATGGTAATTTTTACAGGAAATACAGTGAAATAATACCTGCAATTGCCTTATAAGCTACCCAGTCTCACAGACTGTATTCAGAATATAAATAACACAGAAATTACAAATGTGGGAGTATCAGACTTTATCTTTTTTCAAAATATATTCCCTGGGGAAGGCATGTGCTGCCCTTCTGCTGCTCTTCCCAGCCAGGGATACATGTGCTTAAACCCATTAATTTGCGTTGTAATGAGGCTCTGATGAAGAGCCTGGGGGCTTCAGAAAGAACCAGTTGTTTTGTTTTCAAGGAAATTTTCTCAGAAGAAGTCTGTGTCGACCCAGAAAAAAAGTAATTGCACTTTTGCATCTGCAAATGTATAAGTAGGAGCCTGTTTTGTGTACCCATAATCTGTTATGTGTGACAACTGTGACATAGGTCTGTATGTATCCTGTGTGTGTCACGATACCTTTCCTTTCACCATTTTTAGATTGGCATTTCTCAAGCACCGTGTCAGGGGCATGCATGCTGCAGGTGAGGTGACTGAGGGGCAAAGACAAAAAGGGACAGAGGACTGACCCAGTAAGAACAAGACTGTAGTTTTTAACAGGTTTTTAACAGGTTTATCATAATTTTTGAGGTATATTTTTTTCCTTTATGGTTAATTCCAGTTAGAGTGCCCACTGCTTTGGTTTGTGCTAGTTGCTTAGGCTCTTGGTCGGGGCACTACAAACATAGACACACATTCTCTTTTCCCACTGCTGCTACTGGAGCAGCATACCCTGGCACAGGGACAGTGCAGTGCAGAGGCTTTGGATGTCCCTGCAAGATTTGCCAGAGGGCATCTATCAGAGCCCAAAGAGGTAACAGCTGCACAGGGCAGGGTGGAAAATTTTGAAAGAGAGCGAGTACTGATAAGGAAAGAGGACAGCAATTTTTATCTGCCTAGGGCAGCAAAAAACCTTGCATCATCTCTGCTCAGTTTTAATACAGATTTTATTCTGGTTTTTAGTTTTCCCAGGGAATGTTGTGATGTGCATTTGCATTGCATCTGCTCACCTTATTCAGTTTACGGAAAGGTATTCTAAGCAGAATACATTTTAGAGTTGCTTTTCAAAATGTGAAGCACATCGACCTAATGAATAGCCTCTGGAAGAGTCCTCCACCCAAAAAGCCATATACACTGGTGCCTAGCAGTTGCAAGGCAGTATTTAGAGCAACAAAAAAGGTCACTGGTGCTAAAACACATGCCAGGAAAGAGATTTAAAAAAAAAAAGTGTTGCCATTATATACTATGTATACTGAGGGAAAGGTACATGTCTGAAGATTGCCAGCATTCAGTGGGAAGGTTTGACAAAAGTTGTGCTTTTCCTTCCTTACTAGAGCCCTGGTGTTTACTGAATAAGCTCAAGTCTGTAACTTGCAGAATTATTACAGAATGTAAAACAAGATAGTGCAAGTTCAGTGTAGAGACAGTGTTTATGATCCTCAAGAAACTGCAGTCTCACTGTACTGTCCAGTAAGTAAAAAGAGTTGTCACTTCTGTAGTTCTATCAATTTGTTCAACTCCACGCAGATGGAAATAAAATCAGATTTCCCCAAATGAACCTTAAAGATGTTCAAGATGCAGACTGGGTGTTTCCTCAAATGTGCCACATCACGCAGCAATGACAGAAGTCTACACTACCTTCAAAGATGCTCATGAAACTTCAGAGCTTCTTACTTCTCATTATCCACTCACTGTGGGTCCTTCCTACAGCAGTCCCACAGCTCTAATGTGAGGAGTAAGGTCTCCTTGCCTTTCTTTGGAGAGCTCATAAGGAAGCAACAATGGTAGCTCTTCATAATCAAATATAAATACTTTTCCTGTTTTTTTCTTGTCTAGGCTCAATGAGAGCTGCTTGCTCCTTATGGGAAGGTGAGCTGGGTCCCAAGGGTTGCCCAGGTGCTAGCCATGCCCTCATGGGTGGGTGTGTTTGACCATAGTGAGCAGAGTTAGGGAACCTAACAGGGTTCAATGACAGCCCCTGAGATGGACATTGAAGAACCAGGGTCGGGGACAGTCCAGGAGCTCCTGTCAGGAGCTAAAGCAGAATGGGCTGGGGGCAGAACCTGGGACAAGGCTGTGACAAAGTGTCCAAAGTTCATCCAAGGGACAGGGCCAGAGACTGGAAACAAGTTGCAACATATGACCACAGAGTCCATCCAGGAAGAAATAGGTCCATGGGCGTCCAGGTGGCAGGGCCAGTGACAGAGGTGGGAGATTGGCACTGCTTCCGCAGCACCCAGGCAGAGATTGCCAGCCCCCATGCCAAGCTGAAATGGGGCTCCTGGGCCCATGGGCAGGAGTGGAGGAAGACCTCAGGTCCATTATAGCCTTTGGATTCCCACAGGAACCTGACATTTCCAAAGGAAACCTTCTTGAATTGTTCTTCCCATCACTCCCAGCAGCAACTCAAAAGATGTGGCTGCTCTTGTCTTTCACCCTCCTCCTGTTACAGAAGCAGCACTGACATGGTCAGACAGAGCTCCCAAGTCTTGGTTCCGGCTGGACTCTTTCTTCAGGAGTCAGGCTGAGGCAAGATACCAAGAAGAGGTGGTTTAAAAGCAGAAAGCTTATTTGGGAAGCAGCAACTCCAAAGTCCTTCTGAGTTTCTACCAGCATGCTTTCTTTTCATTTGGGAAGAAAAAAATAAGCTGTCGCACCAATTGTCAGAGAGTCTCTGGGTTTCAGATTGAGTATGAAATCCTCACTGCACTAACTTCAGCAGCAGTTCTGGGATTGACTTCAAAATTTTTTCCACCTGTTATCTTCTTATACTTAACAGGATGTATTTGGTGCTGAGGAAGCTGCAAAGAAACCATGCATAAGTGCTGAGAATCAGCCCACAGGCCTGTTTCTCAGCTGATGGGTTTAAAGCTCTGTTACGTGATTTCTGAAATCAAACTGGATTTTCAGTGCACAAATTGCATTTTGATAACGCTTTGCATCATGGGTAAGGCACATTAAGGCTCCTGTGATCTCCTGGCCATCAAGAAAGAAAAGGAAGTAAACCTAAAGGAAGTTTAAATAGAAATACCCACTGTGCTAGGGAAAATGATAGGTGTGTACATAAGGAATGAAAGGAGCTGAGGTAAAAGAGAATGGAAAAGGCAATAAAGAAACATGTGATCAAATAACCTACAGCAATTAACTTTGCAAATAGTTACCTATAACCTAGGTACCTAATGGTTTAGGAGAGAGTGGATATATGTCTTAAATCTGTATAGGCCTGTCTGAATATGAAAAAAACCTATATTCAACAGCATGGACAAATAGAAGTTGTCGGCCTGCCTTTCAGCAGTGCATGAACTCAGGGCTCCCCCTGTATGAGAGGATAATAGAAATGAGTCTTAAATTCCCCTCATGTGGATTAAAATGTGAGACCTGATTTGATTAATGTTTACAGCTACATTGTCTCACTGCTCCTTTGTTTCAGTGATGGACTGAATGTTGCATCTCTACTACTGTAAATTGTCCCAGAAAAGTGCAGAAACAAAAAGGCAGATGTTGAAATGATGAGACAAGCATGTCCTCATAGCCCAAGGCCATGAAACAATTTCATATATACACTCAGATACACTCTAGGAAAGCACCATTTAGGCTGTATCCTGAGGTGAAACTTTTCCTTGTTGTTCAAGATCACATTTTCACTAATGTACCCACTGAGCTGCTGGGTTTAGACACATTCAGATCATCCTCCTGCTCTGTTCCAAGGGTCCTGCCAGTGGTACATGTAGCACCTCCCCAACTCAGTGATTTCTGCACAAGCCCATCCCTCGCTGCGGTCCGTGCACTCTGTCACACCATCTGTTTCCCCTGTGAAGCCAGATGTGGATTGTCTCTCCGTGGTCTGCTCCCAGTGTACAGATGTTGAGGCCAGTCTTCTGGCCGGAAATTTTGCTGGCTCCCTTTTGATTATTATTTATCTCAATAACTGTGTCCTCAGTAGATGCCCCCCAATTGTTTTGAATTAAATAGTGAGACAAGGACACGTAAGTGTCCTGTTCTACCAGACTTTCTTCCTCCTGCTGCTGACTGCAAAGCTGCAGGGACTGCTAGAGGGCCTGACAGAAGGCAGGGAGAATCTACAGCCCATGCTCTCTGTCATTTTTTCTTTGACTTCATGCAAGTGATTGGCACCTTCACTGGGAGAGCTGTCACCTCTCATCATCCTCTGACATTTGGATGTTTCTAAAAAATTCCGCATGTTTCTGTGAGCTGTGTCACCTTCTAATTTAGCAAATGTGCTCTTCTTTTAAAATAGTTTTGTTTATTCCTAGTATGCTAGAAAATGTTTTTTCTTCTTTGTATGTGGATCAAAGATTACCATGGTGAAGCTAGATATATTTGGGGTTTTGCTGCCATCTGCAGTTGAAACCTAGTATTAATCCCAGTTTACGTGAGTGATCCTTCCTTCCCCATCTTAAAAGACCTACAAATCTCAGAAAAGCAACAAAACATGCAATGATGAACTATCATTCTGTCTGGACTATCGAATTCCTGCTCCAGCAGAAGGAAGGAGGAGTGTTTTCATAAATTTATTTAACTCTTCTTGGCAGTAAAGTTCACTGACAATCTGGATGGATAATAAACTCTTGTATTCATCTCTTCAGCTCTTCTTTTGGTCGATTTGTTCCATTTCTAGTCTATACACACTCAAGACACAATCCCACTGTTTAAACTTTGAGTGGGAACTTTTCATAAACTTTTCAGCCTTAACACAGAACTTGACTGGTTTGGGGGTGAGAGTTGACCATCTGCATTTTCTGAACTGTACTATCTCCTTGTTTCATCTCCAAAAGAAAGACAGCTGCTGATGTAAGATATCTCTTTCCACACTACTGTATTGGATTTTCTCATTGAGATATGTGGTGGATCCCAGTATAGAAGAGAAAGGCATTACAGCTTGCTGTGTAGAACAAAATAAGAAAAGTAACTTTAATAAAATTTACCTCTACAGTACTGAAATCATTCTAGGCACCAAAATATCCTGAAAAATTTAGATGTTTGAGATAATTAAAAAAACCAAAACAAACACACCCCCAAAAAACCCCAAACCAACAAAAACCCCCTAAAAAACCCCTAACATGACTTAATATTTCTAAATATTTAATGATTTGGCAAATAATGCATATAAAATAGTAGGAGAGTAATTCATGCAGTTCTTCACACATTCTGCAAGTAATTACAGAAACATGTAAATAATTACACAAAAGAACGGGAATGGCACAAAGGGAGTGAGTAGATGCATTAAATTGTTGTGGCATGAAGAGTTTTGTGGTTTTTTTTCAAATTAATCTAGTCAAGCAAGTTTACTGAGGTCTTGGTGTAAGAAACCATTTTTAACTCTCTGCGTAAGAAAGCAAAGTATTAATTTCTATAATATTTGGAAGTCCTTCCTGCACTCCACTAAAGGAGCTGCATCCCATTTCACAGGTATTGGTTCTAACTCCTCTCTTAACAGCACATTTACCAGCTAAAAATCTCTGTACTCATAAGGATGTAATAAGACAATCTCTTCTGATTTTCCTATCTCTATAAACCATAGCAAAATTAAGAAGCATTATGCCTGATCCTCAAGGACTATAAATCACTGTATCTCCTTGAAGCCAATGGAGCAGCATGGATTTGTAGAAACAGAAGATCTAGCCCTAGATTTTAAGTGTTTCATAAATACTTCACTTAAACTGAGAGATATAACTGATGATTCAAATTATATTTTGCCTTCTGCATATTACAGTTTATGTTCTTTTGCCCAATTTGCAGTACTTAAAGTATCAACAAATATAATAAAGTACAATATAACAGTGATCAGCATGAAGTACATCAAATTACTATAGTTAAATCATGGAGTGAACTGCCAGCTTGTTTTTGCAGTCACACAAAAGCAATGTCTTAATCTCTTCTGACAAATGGAGATTGTTGCTTATGCAGATGGTGAGTAGATGAAACATGAGTGCTTAAATTTTGCCAGCTTATCTTTTCCAAAAGAATGCTTAACAGAGCAATCCTAAAGTTCACATAGTAAAAAGCCATTTCTGTGCTGAGATCTAGGTCAGAAATTGTAACCGCTGTCAATCCAGTTTCAACAAATTGTCGCTCTGGTTGAGACTTTGTAGTAAGGCATTTCAGGGAATCTGGGAGTGTTTCTGTTCAACAGGGAAATGGACTTCATCTTGTTTGCATTTATTTTCTCCACTTCCTGCTCATGGGAAGATTTCACAATCCTCCGATGTGCAGAAGTGCTCAGGTTTCTTATCCAGTATCTGGGAATCATGGGATCAGGTCTGGGCTATCCTGTTATCTACTGTCAGACTTTGAGCACGTCACTGATCTTCTTTTTAGCATTTTAATTTAGCTGTCAATTTTTTCACTAGAAAGTCAGTAATACCCAGGTGACAAAGGTATTACAAGGTTGATGATTCTGTTGATTAAAATGTTTTAATATTTTTGACTTAGTGTCCCTTAAAAGCTCTTACTACATATTATGTAATTTGTGTATTGATGAGGACATTCGGAATTCATAGATACAAAAATTATCTTCTGTAAAACTATGCTAATAAATTAAAATTTTTATTGTAATGCATTCAGACTATATCTTGAAAGAAGGATGGTGGAAAACTTTTTTGCCAGATTGCATTAGTGAAGAGTATAACCAAAACAAATAGTGAAAGTAACTTTAGCTTGCCTATTTCTTAAGTTACTGGTATACTTCAGAGTGCCCTGCAGCAACCTATCAATAAAAAAAAAACCAGGAGGCAATACCTTGCATTCTGTATTATGCTTCTTGGTGACTACAACTGATGTTGTTTCGTCTAGTTCTGTACTACATAGTTTAATTTACAAACTTTCTGAGAGGCCATAAAGGTTTAATTTGTAACTTGGTTCACGATGTTCTATCTGCCATAAGCTCAGTATATGTGCTTTAGAACTTCAGCTTCACTTAGATTAAAGATTTAGGTTTTGGCCATGTGTTCTGACTGTTGAATGGGGAAAAATTCCTGCCTTAAGGAGAAGTCAGTAACTCTTACTTCACATAAATCAAGCAAAACTCTCCTTTACTTCTTTGTGATCAAGTGCAGTTGACAATGTACATGACAAGGGAGAGAAATAGGGAATAAAATATTACCAGATCATTTCAGAAAGAGGTGAGGTTGCTCCCATTCCTCCAACACTTAACCAAGGTAAAGAAGGGAGGAGGGGAGGGAAATAAAAACTAACTTGCAAGATTAGGAGGGAAAAGTAGCATGAGCTCTTAAAATTGTCCCAATGGTCTGGGGAGAAAACATAAGTTAGAGTAACCAGTTAGCAGGAGCTGGGACTCCTACTAGAATGTTGGAACTTAAAGGCAACTGTGGAATCCTGTAACATAAGTAATGGTGAGACTTTTGTATTGAGAGTCAAGTCACTTGGTTTAATGCCCTTGGGAATATAAATAGGCTCTGTTATGGAGCTAGGGAGCAAGGGGAGTTCAAAAAAGTAAAAGAACCAAAATGTACCAATTTAGTTTTGCAGTCCCGTGTTTTCAGGGGTCAGGAAGCTGGTAGAAAGTCACTAGAAACTGTGTCCACATGAAGTCTGAAGACTCTACATCTACCCCAGGCCTCTTGGGAACTGGCAGCTCTCTGGAATAGCAGCTCTGACTGTGTGATGGGATCATTGGCAGCATTTCTTGGGCATGTAGCTCTGCAGCATGTGCTTACCTAGTCTGACACCCCTCAGAGCCAGTGCACCTCCTGCACGTGCGCTGCAGGCGATGGAATACTCTGCAGTGCACGGTCACCATGCCCACCAGCTTTTGGAAGCATTAGTCTGCCTGTGGAACATTGATGGGCACAATTGTGCAGAGATATGTCAACAAGGATTACAGGAATAATGTTGTGAAGTGGTGGATACTGCTGATGCCTGTGGGCCTGGGCTGAGCACCCATCTGGCGAGAGCAGGCCACTTGGTCCACCTCTCTGGTTACGCTCTGCATTGGCAGGGAGAGCATCCTCAGCACTCCTGACCATTGCCACGTAATCAGCACAGGGTGTTTTGTTTATTGTCCTGCTCCAGCTGTGGTGATCAAATGTAGGGATGCCTGACAGCTACCCCCATACAGCAGCAGGCTCGTGATCCTCCTTTTTCCTGGTCCCCTGTCTCCTGCTTTGCTTCTGGGTGAAGAAAATTTGCTGGTTTGTTGTGTGATGGCGGGTTTGATAAAGATTTAGTTCCCTTTTGGGAGTTATGGGTTATGAATAAACTAATAACCTTGCAGCTGACTTGATGGGACTCCCTACTTTTGCTGATAGAGCCAGATGCTGAGGGTAAATGGGGCAGAGCCAGATGAGGGAAAAGCTTTAGAAAGCCAAATAGCTGGCAATTACTGAGATGACTGAGGAATAGATAGCAGTAAATAAGGATGTGTAGATGAAATTTGTTCTTCCTGAAGAGGTAATTATCTTTTCTGAGGGTACACTATTTTATCTCTGTGGGTTTTTGCTTGGTTTGGTGATGATTCACACACTGTATGAGAGCTGGGTGCTGATGTAAAGGTGGAGCCTTTGCAGCTGAGACATCTGGAGGTATTTTATCTTCGGCAGTAGTTGCAGGACCTGATCAGTAAAAAGGAGAAGAGCTGAACTAGGTAAAAGTAATTAAACCTAAAATGTAAATAACGAATGTGGCCTATTAAGTGGACGGATATTTGGACAAAAGTTGCTGTAGCTGGTGTGCTTTGAAGGCACAGTAAATAAAGAGAAGGAGGGGTGATGTACTGGTACTGTGCAGTAGAAATGGGCTAGAAATTTGTGTTAGCATGGCACCAGAACAGAGAGAGCAATTTGCCTTAGTTTTCAGTTAAGTAATGCAGTAAAGTACAGTTAGAATGCAGTTAAATGAGGCTAAAATCAAAATTTTCTATGAGAATATTTGGAAAAATAAGTTAATCTGATTTAATAAGCTTAGATGCTATCCTAAAATAATAGGAAAATAGTACATATGCTACTAATCAAAGAAATGTAATCCATATTGCTACAGGCCTCTTTGACTGCCAAAATATAGAAGCCTTTGTAACCAGCTTTGAAGTAAGAATATGTGTGAACTTTCACATAAATAGGAAACGAGATGAAATGTGATGTATGTGTTTACTAACAGTACATTGTGTCAGGCAGACATGCTGTTTTTATTAGTCCTCCACTTGATTGTATCACTTGATACCATTCTAGGGTGTAAATAATTACATGAGAAGACTCAAATTAGTAGAAAAATGTGGACCTGGTGGAAGGCAGACCATGCATAGAAGTGCACAGTGGTAGGAGGGTAGGTGAAGGACACATACTGCAACAAGAGAAATTCTAATTAGATGTAATTAAGTGTTTTTTTCAAAGTGAGCAGTGTCAAACACTGGATCAAGTTGTCTGGAGATAAAATTCCACCCCTGAAGAAGGTCAGAATTCTGCCTGAGTCCTCAGGTCTAATGTCCAAGCTGACCGTGCTCTGAGTGAGAGGTGGGATCAAACGATGTCTAGACATCCCTTTTAAATTAAATTATTCTACAATTCTTTGAAAGATCCTTTTCCAAGGCAAAATTTATGAATGAAAAGATGCTATCAAATGTATTTTTACAAGCATGGATTTTGGGGGCTCTTAAAGGTGTTTTCACTCATTCCAGCTGCAGAATTCTGAGAAAATTTGGGAAGTACTGTCTAGTGTAGGGAGATCAGTGTATAGATCAGAAAAAAATTAAAACTGTAGTTATAGCAGTGAAACTATTTTGTGCATTGCTATGTAAAAAGCTGGGAACAATAAGAATTTTCAAGGGACAAAACTGATCAAATCAGGATGTATTAGCTGATTGTCACCTGACTAGGCCACCAGTACTGATACAGTCATGGGAAAGGCAGATATGGTTCTAAGATGACAGACAGGCACTTCCAGTGGCCATTATCAGGAAATATGAGTTCAAACCCAAATAAATTAATCAGGCATTTAGGGATTGGAGAGCTTTTCTTGAAAGGACTTGACTTAGTTTACAAAGATTAGACTGAAAACCAAAACGTTTAACAATTTGAAGTACATCAAAGTGGTAATCTTTATGACAGAAGAAAGCCTGCTTCAGCAACAGGAGAGATAAGATGTTGGGCCCAGAGCTGCTTGGTATAAGATTAGTGAACACTGAAGAAAGTTACAAACCACCACAGCATCCAAGTTCTGAAATAACTTTCAAGAAGAAGTAATAGGGCCTTGGCTGATGCTTGATCTGCTGTTAAAATAAATTATTTGATATGGCTGTGGGGACAGCAAAGGACAAGAGTTGATGACTTTGAAACATAAGACTGGAAAGGACATAGTCTTTCCAGAAATATAAGCAGAGCAGTTTGATGAAAAGCTACAGTAAATCACTTTGATTCTTAAATGTCATTAGTATTAAAGGGTTGTTATTTCTCCAAAGGATCTAGGACATCCTGAGCCACTGAAAATGTAAGAGCTATTTATTACCAAGGGGACTTAGACTCGAGAGCTGCCTGCACCAGCATCCATACAGCTGTCATGGCCCTCCACTCTGAGGAGCTGCATGGTAAATGGTTCTGTTCAGCCCTGGCCCAGGGGTAAGGTTCCTGAAGAATTGCTCTGCTTGCTGGTATTGACAGAGGCAGACTGTGTACAGGAATCCCTTTGTCTGAAGGACAGACTGCATCTGAACCAGATCTGTTTTAACAGTTCACTCAGCCTTGTCCATTTAAAGACATTACAAGGGTCCTGTCCTGCCAGGGGGATAGTGAGACCTGTTGAGTGCATCTAAGGAAAGCAAAAGCACTTCTGAACACAACAAAAAGTAGTCTACATTTGGCTTGTTTTCATTTAGTCTAAGCTCTATCAGAAATTATTCTAAATATTTATTTCTTTGAATGTTTCCCTAAATTTCACTGCTCTGCAGTGCTCATGTTCTTATACACATCTCTTGTTTGCAAGAATTGTTGTCACATTTCCTGAAGGAAAATTTCACTTTTCTGTCTGAACACAAATTTTTTTTAATATTAAAAAATCTGAACTTACACCATGGCTGACTGAAATATGTAACTGTACTGTTTTTGAAACAGCAGAAATGAAAACCCTTGCTTTTTGGAAATGACTACAATAGTAATCCTAAAGTACTAGCTTGCAATGGCTCTGCTTAAGAGTTTGTAGACACTGTCATGAAATACTGTAATTTATTTTATTTCATATAAATGTGTGTTATTTGTATGTGGTAGCACTGAAGCCACCTTTAAAAAGGCAGGCATAGAATACAAGTATGTACAAAGTGCAAACCTGCCACATTTGCTGTGTTGTCTGAATGAAACAGTGTAAGACAAGATTTTGGTGAGGGACGTGGTGATGTCTTCAATAGGATTATATTATATTTATTTTTCTTTCAGAATAAATTATAAATGTCACAGTTCTTCACAGCTGAAAAGACTGAATTAATTAGTGTGTTACCTGAGAGCTTTCGCCCTTTCTGGAAAGGAATGAAGTGATTTGAAAGAGCACTGGAAAAGGCCCTCATCCTACTTGACCTTTCCAGAGATGCGGCAGACAGATCGACAGGGAAGTGACTGCAGTGAGCTGGCACCTTGCAGAGAGGGTGTACTTCAAAAGTGCCAAAACAGGTTATAAATACATGGAGGCCGACTGCTTTGTTTTGTGAAGAGGCTCTCCCTATCTTTTGGTTAAGGATGAGGTAGCATCCAACCATTTTGTCTGTACCCTGACTTGATTTTTTAAAAAATTGTTTGCAGCTTCATCAAAATCAAATCCTTCCTTCTTCTAAAGGATTGGTGGTGGGAATTTTTATGATAGCTAATTGAGGGGGGTGAATGACCTGAGAAAATTGAAAACGGCTCTCTGAGGTCGAAGTTTTAAAGATAAATTGGACTTTCTATCATTGCTTTCCTCAGCTTTTTTTTTTTGGCTCAAAATTGAAGCTAAATAGCGCCACTGTAGAAAGTCCAAATGTGCCTCACTGGTGTTGGTGAGAATTGGTGATGGCTACAAGCACATACACACACTGCTGCAAGGTTCATGCTCCCTATGGGATATTGATGCAGAGGTTTGTTTCTGTGATCCCTGGCCAGCTGTTTCCTTGTGGGCAGAGGAGAGTGGAAGAGTGCAGAGAGGGGAAATCATTGTGGTCAAAAGTGTGCATGCTAGATTCTTGGATTGAGTGAATTCCACCAAATCAATCTTCTCTCCCAGACATTTGTCTTTCAGTGTTGAAGCCTGGTTGCAAGGAGTGATGCAAAATAGCAAATAACATGTTGGTTGAGAGTGTGCCACCTGAGACACTGCTCCTGAATCCCCTTTGATGAGCTTTCATGTTTTAAAATATTTAGTTACAGGTGTCAGGGAATCTATTTTCAGAGCCTGCCCTGCTTTCTTCACTTGTTTCCCAGCAAGCACATTTATATACTTAATGTTTTGCTTTAATCTTTTTCATGTATCAGTAGGCTCAGAACAGCTAACTGACCAGGAAAAAAAAAAGCACCAAGAGGTGCAAAGCAAAACGAAGTAATTATGTTGATGATAGTAGACAAACCAGGTGTATTTCTCCTAATCACTCCAAAAAGAGACAGGAATACCAGAAATGAGTTAGAAAAGAACCTTTACAATGTCAGCACCTTTCTAAAATTCAGTCTTCCAGCAGCTCAGAAGGTTGTGTCTGCTACACTGCTCTGTATTGCTGCGTGTATTACCGGCAGAGAAACGGGTGAAGTGGAATCATGAATTGTGCCTATACCAGCAGCAGCAGAGTAGCTGAGAGGAGGTTCTTGGCCAGGCACAAGAAGTAGGACACAGTGATTATGAGGATGACTAAGATTAGATTTATAGAGAATACACTATTCAAATATTGCCAGTGGGGTATCTCAATAACAGCTCTGTTGTCTGTTACATGGATTTTAGTATAATCCATTCATGGTCCCTCCTGTTGAGTCATGAGCTCCAGTGAGACACCCTCGCTTCCTCAACTTTTCAGAGAAGGCTAAGTGTGGCTCAGTCCACTTAGTCTGAGATTTATTCAACAGTCTGTGACTAAGGGCTATAATATAAACAGGTTCAGCTAGAAATGTATAGGTTTACAGTTTCTGGCTGTAATCTTTTGCTGTAGATGTGCCTGGTCTGAAACAGCTGCTATCATAGAGAATAGGCTCTGGCATTACTAGCTTTCTGTGTAGAAGTAGCCATCATCTCTTCTAGAAAATAGGAGACAAGCTGAAGCTGACTGAAATAAACTCTTTCACCTGTTGTCTAATGTGTGTAGTGATGAGGTCACTCATTTGCAAGGTGATGCTCTAAGCTCTGGTCTTTGCTTTGAGGATTTTCTGTGTTGAAATTAAACAGTTAATGGAGAAGGTGAAGAGAATGAATCCTTTCCCCCAGTAGACTGGAACTGTAGCTTACAGTCAACGTAAAGTTGCAGTCTTTTATGCTCTTCTTCTGGCTCATTTAATCTTGATTTCCACTTATTTTACGCTGAGTGACTTGACCAGGAATAATGGACTGAGTCTTTACTTACAGACATCCTCCTACACTGGTGATTAGGGCACTTGTGTGAAACAAGGATTTAGAATTTATTCGTGTTTGTGCATCTAACTCTGACAAATTGCCTCAAGGGGTAAGATGAAGGATGAGGCTGAAATTACTGGATTTTTAGGCCCTGATTATACTGATCAGTTTAAAAGCTCAGTATTCTGTGATTCAATGTAGGACAGAAACCTTGATACTGGAGGCAGGCCTATGGAAAGACCCATGAGTTATTTGTATAAGCAAGCATACTGCGAATGTCACTGGTTATGGCAAATCCCACTTCTTCTGTGGCACTGGCAGAAGTTTTCAGTCTTATCCATTGAGAAATTATGGTTAATAGCTACTGCCTTTCCAGGCATCAAATACTCCAAGTAAACAGTTCTTAGAATAATATGGGTACCAAGGGAGAAAGTTTCCCTGCTTTCTCCTGGTACCCTCCTTGAGCATTCCATATACAAAGCTGTGGCTCTGTGTTGCTGTGATTTTTCATCTATCCTAATATTCACCCTAACTTTGAAACCTGCAAAAGGAAGTTTTGTCAGTGCTGCTGCCTAGGAACTTGTCCAACTTATTCAGTGTTGTGCTTTGTTTTGTGCTCTTGCCCTCCTCTGGGGGTGAGGAGGGCAGTGCTGAATGACTTTAATTTTCAGTTCCTCTCTCTTTAAAAAACTTAAAACAAAGATGGAAATATTTCTTAGAATTTGTGCCTTTCTTATCAGTCTTTCTCTTAGGAGATCTCTTTGACTGTAACATATCTATATTCTGGAGCACTGTTTGCTATAATTTCTCTTGCACTGAAATGGAATCTTTCAGTTTTAATCATGAAACTTGCTCCTGCTGCTCTGTCAGTGAAGGAGATAATCTTCAGTGATCTGTGGAAATTCTGCAGGAAGCAGAGAGGCTATTAATACCCCTAAAGTCCAAATTATTGCCTGAAAGGGATCTTGGCAGAGAAGGGAACTTGGTCTTCAATGTGAAGGCTATTAACTTACTGCATGGAAGTTGCAAAAGTGCCTGAAAATTCTTGTTATAGGGGTTCTTGCCTTAATCAGGCAAAATGGGAAATAACCTGAATGTTTTATTTAAATGTGGAACAGCTTGAAGTTCTGTTTAAAATATAGAGTGAAGCAGCAGTGATACTTTCTGGCCTGCTGGAGAGGAAAATATTTTATTTTCATTTTTCTGTTAGAACTTGACACATGGTCCGATAAAATGTTAATAACTCCTCCAGGGTGAAATGTAACCTACCTAAAAGTCTAGAACTGCTGCATGGATACTGCACAGGTCAGTCACTGTGCCTCACATGGATTAATTTTTAACAGGATCTTCTATGTGTGGCTACATTCACATGTAGCTTAGTTTTCTAACTCACCTGGTTTCAATTATTCTCCAGGAGTGAAAAAAAAACAAGCCCTCTTGGTAAACTGTGAGATTGTTGTTGGTATGCTAATAAGACTGGCTGAAATAATCCAACATGTCCAGGAGCTGCTGTTGCATTGGTGACCTTCTGGCAAAAAAGAAGAAGGGAATATTTGACTTGGACCTAGATTCCTAGGCCTTTCAGGTGATGCATGGTGATTAAAAGTGATTGTTGGGCACCAGTGGAATCAGAGAAGCAAGGTATCTAGAAATGCCAAAGATAAATAGGTACCAAACTAAGACAAAGAGGTACAGAATTCCACATGTAAGTCACAGTTGCATGCTCTCTTGGAAAGAAGGCTGTCTTGTCTCTCTCAGAGCATGGCAAAAGCAAACTGGATTCTTTGCACTGAATTGGGCAATGGTCAAGACTTTACTCAGTGCTATGGATAGCCTGCCAGAGGAATTTTCTAAATACTGTGAAATCTCGCACCACATGACTGCTCTGTCTTCAGGATTTATGGATTTGTATAAATAAAGTGACTCTCTTTCTTCCCTTCCTGCTCCCTCCTGCCTTTTTTTTTTGGTTACATGTTTTAGGGGCTTTTTTTTTTGTCTTGTCCAACATGTCAGAAATGCGGACAATAGAAGCAAATACATTTCTCAGTCCGTATAGAGTTAGAAAATGAGAGAATTATACTGAAGGAACAGGGAGACTTCCCCTGTGATGTAAGACACTAATGCTTGTATCTCCACTGAAGAGAGAAGCTCTGACCTCAGGTTTTTTAGTATTATATGTGAGCAAACATAGGCTAGACTGGCTTGGAGAGAAAATACTGCAATACTAGAAAACTCACAGTGACTCATGATGTCTGTGCTGGGTTTCGGTGGGATGGAGTTAATTTTCTTCACAGTAGCTGGCCTGGTGCTGTGTTTTGGATTTGTGCAGGAAACAGTGTTGATAATTCAGGGGTGCTTTAGTTACTGCTGAGCAGTGGTTGCACACAGTCAAGGCCTTTTCTCCCTCTCACACTGCCCTGTCAGCGAATGGGTTGGAGATGCACAAGGAGTTGGGAGGGGACACAGCCAGGACAGTTGGCCTTTACAAACTTAAGGGATTTTTCCATACTATAGGGCATCATATTCAGCATATAAAGCTGGGGAAAGAAAGAGGAAGAGAGGTTGTTCAGAGTTATGGCATTTGTCTTCCCAAGTTGCCGTTAGTGTGGTGGAGCCATCCTTTCCTGGGGATGGCTGAACACCTGCCTGCTCATGGGAAGTGGTGAATGAATTCCTTGTCTGGCTTTGATTGTGTTCAAGGCTTTTGCTTTAACAATTAACAATTAAACTGCCTTTATCTCAACACATGAGTTTTCTCACTTTTACTCTGCCAGCTCTGTCCCCCACCCACTGGGAGTGAGCAGCTGCGTGGGGCTCAGTTGCTGCTGGCTGTGGTTAAACCATGGCAATGTCTCATGCACTGGGCTAAATTGCAGTCCCACACAGTCTTGCTGATTTTTAGTGGTTGGGAGCATTTTAGGTGTGACTTATTATTCCCAGCTTGCATCTGCCATGTCTCTTCACTCACACAAGTCCCTGAAGTGGCACTTCTCATGGAGCAGGCGATGACTGAGAAAACAGAGGTCTTGGGAGATGCATGAAATGAACTTTGTGGGCCTTGAAATGCTTTCCTTAATTTGCTGAAACCTTTTGCCATTGATAACTTGCCAGAGATGTATATTTGGGCATGGGACTTCCATGTTCCATTACCCATAGAGGGATATCTGGCCACGTGCTTGTTTACAAATGGCTGAAAAGCACATCAAGATGTTTAAATTGGATGCACACCTTTTTTTTTATAGGTTTATGTATCTCATGTGAATATCCAGTACTGAGATAGCTCCAGAAATCCAATAGGTGAGTGCAGATTGAGTGTTCTTAATTTGTCTCTTAGAATAGAGACCTGACTTTTCAAAACTGTTCTATAAATCAATGTACTAATAAAACTGGAAGAGTCTCCAAACTATCTTTCTGGATCTTGTGTGTTCGTGAACTGGACTTTAGCAGCCTGCAGTGCCAATTCTATTAAGTATTCAATAACAAAGTAGGCAGTGCTCGCTATGCAAAAGCAGTTTCCCCAGACAGATAAATTACCAGGCTAAAGTGCAAGTACACTTATTCTGACAATGAATTTAAATTATTGCCTCTAAAAATGGTGCATCTGTCCAAAGCTGTGAAACATCTAACTTATTTTCTTTTTTTTTTCCCCAAATGTTCATGGGCAAAATAAGGCATGTATAAACTGCAATATTACCTTCATCTATCCTGGTTTGCTAATTTTTACACTATTCCACAAGAAATTGCAGGTAGTTCTTTGGCTTCATTTCAGCAGCAGAAAAGAAAAATGTTGAAGACCTCTTTAGACATTTAACCTCCTTTAGGGGCTAGAAAGAAGGATAGGCTTGTGGGTAAAGCACTGGTCAGAGAATTTTTCACTTGGCTGTAGCCTTTCTGAGTTACTGTGGCAAATTAAATACTTTATTTTTTTTTATGTTGGTATTTCTGTAATATTGTTACCTTTCTGTCTTCCCTGAGCAGGCTAACACTTGTTTGAGACAGAGACTGCCTGTTATAGGTCCATACAAGATACACTGATACCAGCTTCTAGACAGGTAACAAACGAGCTTCTTTCTGCTGTTGTTCCTTTTCTGGTGTGTTTTAACTGATCAGGATTTAAGGCTCTTTTAGGTGAAACATTTTGAACATATGAACGTGGTATAGCCTGCTGGAAGTTTGTTCCCTTTTTAGTGAGGAGTTGTTTTACCCAGTCCTGAGGAACATAAGTGTGTAAACTGTGAAAAAAAAAAAAGTGATGTTTTTCCTTTTTTTCTTTTCTATATGGTGTGGCCTTTGCCTCTAGGAGAAGTTATGTTTTCTAGTGTAACTCTTTTCAGTTACCTGCACCCTGAGATTAGAAGGAAAATTGGTTGTCTACTCCTTTTTTATCTTTTTCACCTCTATACCTTAGAAAGACATGTAATTTTCCAGCCTACTTATGTAATTCAGAGTAAAGGAAACAGAAGTTTGTTGTGACATCCTCAAACTTTTTGGCTGTAAACCTTTTGAATGTAAACTTAAACATATACATGATTAATGAATTGAAAACGATGGCATACAAGGGGACTCTAGAAGTGCAGTGTGTAGAACCTTCCTTCTAGTTTTGTGTGAAATTGAAATCTTCTTTTTGTCAGCCAAGCTTTGAGGCCTCACAAACAATCTCTTAGAAGTTTGACAGTCTTAGAGAAAAGCCGATTTCTTGGGAAGCAGATGAATATAATTTGCTTATAATTGATATCCTTTTCTACCACAGAAGACTTTGCACGAAGTTTTTGTTACATTTTAAGATCACAGAAGCAGGTACCTAGATTTTATTTTTTTTTCTGCTATATTTCTCCTAGTTTTCCTCCTTCCAAAAATCCAGACAGAACCTTGTCCCAAACAATCCACATGAAAATTACTGACATGGCAATGATATAGCTACCTTTAGGATGCTATGTTTGAATCAAAGATCTCGAAGAAGAGCAACAGTGATGTCTTTGAATTGTTGCCCAATTTACAACAGCCCTAAATTTTCCTGCAGTCCTTCTGTTAGAAGGGCCTGATCTCAACTATGCCTTTCCACATCTCACTCTTACTGGAGCCTGTCTATACCAATTTCACTGGGAGTTTCATCAGAAACAAGAATCTTTAAGAGTATCAGCAGTTGTAATTTGCTTCTACCCATTCACATTCAGAGGTCCTTGTGGGGTTTCCATAAGCTTAAGGGAAAATGCTATCACTCTGCTCTGATTCAGGTTTGTGGCGTGAAACCTTCACTCCACTCACACACTGCACACATTGCATTTTACAGCCATTGTCTTGATTACTGAGCTGCAATTGATTTACTAGACAACAAATTGAAAAATTATCTCAAGGCTTCTCTGTAAAATTACCTCTGATAGCAGGAGTGTTAGACAGTGCCTTAGTACTAACAGAAGGCTGTCAGGCTGTCACCTTCCCTGCCGGCTAACTCTGACTGCTGGAAGAAAATGAAAGTCCAGCCTTATAAACTACTGCCACTGACAGGTTGCCTCCTAACAGTGGCAAAAAATGGGATGGCAGATTGGGAGGGAGGGAGACACGTTATATTTGAGCAATTGGAGTGCTTGGTGGGCCCTTTAAATAACGGTGATTAAAGAGCTCTCACGCCAAAGTTGGTGGGAAAGAGCAACATCCTTTTTATTTCAGCATCTGTGGGTTGCACACATATCTCCTGTAGTGAATTGCTACTCATGTGCCTTTTTTCCCCCTCACCAGGAGTAAGAGACACACCATAAAACTCAGACAGCAGCTTTAGAGCAGAGGAGACAGTAGTCTTTCACACAGTATTCGGTGAAGATGGGCGCCTCATTGCTACAGATATTGTCAAAGCTCAAAGTAAAAATAATTTTGCATGGATGTGTGAATTTTTGTTTCCTTTTTTCAATATGTTCATGGAAGATAGAAGGTTGAGGACAGATTTTTGACCCACAGGGAGCAATGTACTCAACTGTCATGCCCACATCTGCACACATTTATGAATAAGGACGTGACTGAACAAAAAAATTGGGACAAGGTAAAATAAGTTAAGCCAGACCAATACCAAGTTCACTAAGAAAGATGCCATCTGGAATTTCAGAAGGGATTTTGGTGCTGAGAAGGAGGAAAGCTGCATTGGACAGAATTAGATAATAAGTATGATAGAGAAATGGCATTGAGATAGTAGTTGCTGATAACTGATAAGACCAGTGGAGCCTCAGGTTTGTGCTGGGAGCCAAAGGGGAAGGAGTATAAAGTCAAGACACTGTCTTCATCCTGGTGGTGTACTTTGTGGTTTGATTTGGAAAACCAGTATATTTGCAAGCAGAAAAACTGAAGGAGTTGTTCTCTGTCAGAGGGCCAGGAAAGTTTTTGTCTTCTTTTTTCTCTTCTAAGAGCTATTTTGAGGCTGCTGTTGAGCAACATGAGGAGAAAAGCAAAGTTTACTTCTTTTTTAGAGTCAATGAATACAGGCTACTTTTATACAAGGCTTTTTTTTTTCCTCTAGGAGAGAGGCTGTCATTGGTGTAAGTGAAAATGTTGATTCCCTTCTGCAGATAATTTTATGTACTAGTGGGGATGCAAGCGAACACGTGCATTACTCACATCTCATGGGGCTTTCTAAGGACTGTGATTTTAAGGTCTCTAAGTGGAGTCACACCTATCACAGGTTTTACAACGTGCCTTTATCCTCACAAGTTCATGCATAGCTAGAATGTCTTTAGATCTCACCTTTACCTGTGTATGTGGGTGTGTGTATGTGTGCACACACCCGTCTACTGCTTGCTATGGCTCTTACAGCTTGTGATAAAGACATAAGCACCTGAAAAAGTGACCTTCCTAAATGTAAGAGGACAGTGGTTTTGTCAATCTGCTTGGCATGACCAGGAGGTGTAGCTGTGGAAGGGGAATGTCTACTTTTCTGTCCTTCCCTTCCACTTCCCACCCAAACAGAGCTCAGCAGCCTGCTAATGGGAGGCTGGCTTTAGCAATTGTGTAGTGACCCCTGGCTGATTTATGACGTCTCCCCTGCTCTGGGAAAGAGAGGCTGACACACTCCCCTGTGTTTTCCTTGAATTCCTTCCACAATTGCTGCTTTCTTTTCTTGCCAGACGCTTTGACACTGTGACTTATTTTCACAGTTACAGCCACTTTCTGCTGAGAGCCTAATGAGTGCAAAAGGGCACTTATGACTTCCAAACATTGCAAGGCGTAATAGTGCTGTGGGGGAGACAGTCTAAAAATGAGCAGAAACAGCAAAACACTGAAGGGCAAGCAGGATACTGCAAAGCTATCTAGAAATAACTACATACCCTGGAATGACTTTGTCTCACCCTGAAGATGTAGCTTTCCCCTGCCTCTTCCCTGTAGTTTCCAAAGCTCTGCTGAAGTGTTTCAATGTGCCTGAAGTTAGGGTTTACAAAGCGTTAGGGCATTGATAACACCATGTAAAATCATCTCCATGTGAGCTTGCTGCTCTGTGTTAGAACATCGTTAATGCTTGACAACCTTTTAAGAAATAGTCAGCTTTCGCTGGACTCCAGCTCACTGTTGTAGGTTACAGTCTGTATTTTCCCCTTCCTGTGGAAAAAGAACACAGGAGAGAAAGTCTTATTGGCATTTATCCTTCTTTTCAGCTTAATGATCTGCCTTATGCCCTCCTTTCAGAGCAGACAGAATCCCTCAAGAGCAGCATTGGCAGTTCTTATGGAAAAGTGAGTTTAACAGACTGAGGATGCTATTGGGCTGTTTATATTCTGCTCAGGTCTCCCATGTCACCAGCCACAGGGCTCTTTTTCTTGCTGTTACACAGCTAGGCTAGAAAGGTGTGTATTTGACCTAGTTATTTCTCAGAGTTTATTAATCTGGTCTTTCTTGTCGAGGTTCTTGATTTCTTGAAGAAACCTGCTTAAACATGGAACTGGAAGAGTTATTTGGCATTGAGTTGAAGGGCTGGAGCCAGGCACTCTCTCTAGGCAGGAAGGTGGAAGTTGCTTTGCCATTCCTCTTGGTTAAGATATTGCCCCATTCCTTTATGGTTTAGGGTCTGTGTTGTTTTTCAGTTCTCCATCTACATCAAGAGCTCCACCCTTCCTTACAAAGTGACAAATGTGCAGATGATATCCTTCAAAAAAGCCAGTCTGGGAGAGGATACTGCGGACCAAATAGCCAAACTATCTCTCAGTTTCACAGAAAAATACCCAGGGCCAGTCAGTGCCTGTCAGTGTGGCAGGGAAGATCCTGAGCCTCTCTTTACAGTAACGAGCCTTGCAAAGCAGCAGTCCTTTGGGACATTTTGGGACGTGCAAGGGAAAGCGCCTTTCTCCAGTTGTTTCAAACATGAGTCATGCTGAATAAACACACCCTGAAATCCAGGAAACGTACGGATGTAACAATGCCTACGTTTATTTGTTTCTAAAGGCTATCACAGAGTAAATCTGGACTAATAAAGCAGACCTGGTGACCTTAAGGACCTAAACAAAATCACCAGAGCAGAACTGGTTGGGTCCTTATGAGCACGGGGTCAACTTTGGGTTTTGCTCCTTTTTTGACACGCTGCGTGCAGCTGCAGGTACTCATGAGCTACTTCATCAAGGCTCTTCCTCTGAGCTAAGACTTTTTACTGTGGGCCTCCCAAATGGTCCTGTAACCACAGTGTTATGGATAGCACAGGATGCTCAGCGAGCCTTAATATGCTTGGGAAGTGAAACAAGCTCTCTCTTATTCTCTGATAACTCATCAGCTGCTTGTAGGACATAGATTTTAACCTTCCCAGATTCCCAGGTTGGAGAGAAGTTAGAATCACCCCAATATTAATTGCTGATACTTAGGAGGGCTGAGGACAGAGGGTGGCAGCACAGCCCTGTCAGAGCTCACCCACACATGCTGTAGAGGCTGTGGCAGTGCTGAGTAGGTGTAAAACATTTCACACACAATTGCTTCAAATTAAATGTATGTATTTTTTTGTTTTGCTTCACAACAGGGCAAAAGTAACTTCTGTTTGCTTAGTGTGTTCTGGTGTGTTTTAAGCTGTATCTTATTGTTTGATGTAAGCTTATGCAGTGAAGTTTAGAGCCACGAGTTGTGTGTATAGTGTATGTGTGCAGGGAAAACCTTGCCTCAGAGATCACACACTGATCTTTAGCTTATTAAATGCTCTAACTGATGCTCTTGCTGATTGTCCTGACAGCAACTAACAGGCCATTTCTTAGTGTAAGGAAGATAAGCGAGAAACTGTGGTACTGAGGCTATAACCAGATCTAGCTTGGGGGCAGAGTGAAGAATTTTGGTACAAATCATAGCAGTGAGGAATGAAGCACATTTGTAGAAGGAGGCATGCTTCCAGGAGACCTAAAAAGCTTCATTTTGAATTTTCTCTCATTGGAAAAACAGAGATAACAAAGTGCCTAATGTGCTACTGGCCCAGGTTGGAATTTTACAGTGCTGAGTGCAGGGCTAAACCAACCCCAAACCCACCAGCCCCTAAGCCTCCTAAAACCAGATCTATGTACCTCACTGAAAAACTGGTGCAATCTTCATTCCTTTCTCAAGTTTCCCAATTAAGTGCAATGAAGGTGCTGGGCTGTTGATATAAATATATACAATGCTGTAAGAATATGCATTTGTGGAAAACATTAATCCTGAACCCTCTTTGTTCTTTAATGAAAACAACAAGTAGGATTACTGAAGGATCATTCAGAGTTCTTAGTACTAATAAAAGGTTTCCTGAATGAGTGTCAAAAATTGCCTTTTCTTAAAAGAAGTTAGCAGAGCATTGAAAGGAAGCCTTACCCATTTCCTTCATTAACAGGAATAGTCTTTGTCTCACAAGTTTTGAATAGGAGGTCAGTTTTCAAAGGGCAGACCAAAGTTTCTGGGGCACACTGGTCAAAGCTCTAACATGAAAGTTTTGTATTGTTGAAAATTGGTGGTGTGATTGTACTGTTTTTAGTGCTTATATTGTGCTTATTCATACTCTTACGAATTGGTGAAGTGATTTGGACCTGTGTAATACATTAATGTTTTAGCTTGAAATCCCTGTAAATCTGAGATAACAGACCTAGCATCCAAATGATGGTTACTGGAACTCTATGAAAGCAAAATATAATTTATTTATTATTTGTGCTATAATAAGAGCTTCTCTGAAAATGAAGAAGCATACAGACAAATACCGGGCCACTTTTACAAATGCCTTTGTCCTCATTCATTTTGTTTAGCACTTCAACATTTCATTTAGATGAGATATTATGTCTTCCTTTTACATCTGTTGGTTTACTTAATCTTGTCCGGCTGGTCTCTTCTGGCTAATCAGGAAATGCATCACAATCTGTTTATTTGTGCAGATGAAATAATTTTATGTCTGCTAATTTCAGGAGAGGCTATTTCAATTCTGAATTGTCTCCAGAAGTCTTAAGTAGCTTACTGGGAAACAGGACAAATTTTTATACCTATTTTGTACTGGTCATAATTTTAGATCAGATCAATGCAAAAGAATATTCCTGACCTGAAGATATAATGTGCCTTTTTTTCAGCAGACAGAACACCAGAGGAGATAATCTTCCACCTCAAGTCTTTTTGGATGTCAGCTCTCTAGATCTATTTAAAAAGACATTAAAAATCCTTGAAAGGACAAGGGTCACATCTGAACAGGCTAATTTATATATAAAAAAGAAAATGGTATTAGACAAGTCAAGACCTGATTGATACAAGTCATAGCACACATTTTCATTAGAACTGTCCTTTGTCTTTGTGAAAAGAACCTGAAATATTACTGAGAGATAATTTCTAAGTTACACCTTTAAACAGCAATTTGATAATCTCATGCAGCTGTGCTAACATTATTGCCAGAACTTTATGCAGTTTTCTCGCTGACCAGACATTTCTTAATAAGTACACTCTGATTCTCACAAATCAGACAAGATGTTGAAAGAAATACTTGCAATGACCCATTTTCTGCAAATAAAGTATTGTCCTCCCTGTGAGCCACTGTTTTAGAAAAGCTTTGTCTGCCAGAAGCTAGATGCAGGGTGTGTGAGGGGTTTCTCCAAAACATAAATAAGTTGCAGATTGTATATGAAGATACACATTTCACTGCCCTTCCTCTTCTGCAGGGAAGGGTTGCATGAAATAGGAAAGCACCTAATTTTGGGCAGGTTTGCTTTGTAACTGTTTGGTAGCAGTAACATTGTCCTGACTTGAAAGGTGAGAGCCTGCACCCCTGGGAAATGTATTTTTGGGATGGAAAGCGATGCGAGGGACACAGCCACAGGCTGTGATGTGATGGTGAGGGCCAGGCAGGTAGGTGAGTGTATCAAGCAGCTGTCTGTGTTTCTCTGCTGCAAATGAGATTAGTTCTTAGGTAGGTTCAGTTTGTGCTGGGAGCCAGAGCGGCTCCCTAGAATTTAGAGAAGTCATTTGAGCCAAGTTCAGGAAGACTCAATAATTGTGCCCTTAGGTTCTGAAGAACAAGAAATGTTTTGAAATAATTATTCCCGGCGGAAGCTGTAATGAGGTTAGGTTAGACACGATGAATAATTCTAATTCCTTGCTGTGTAATGACACAATTTAAAATAGCATTTCAGACGTGGGCCTCCCAGGTAACTGGGTTAGATCAGTAATCTCCTGCTCTGATAGAAACTCTTCTACTCATTTCTTAGTGTTGCCTCTTTTTGTGACCGACTGAACAGAGGCTTTCTGGGTTTCAGTACACCAATCAGACTTTCCTCTGTGACTGTACATATAGACAAGATGCATATTTGAGGCCAAGGTAGAATGTAGTTATCAATATAAATATTGTGGTTGGGGGAGAAAAACAACGTCCTTGAAAGTGATTCAGGGGAGGGAGATCTTTTTGAGCAGCTGTATCCAAGGTTAGACAGAGTAACTGCAGCACCCTACTGTATTGTCATCATGGTGGCTGAAAAATTTTTTTCTTACCAATGCTTTGAAGTCTCCTTCCTCTAAGTAGTCTCTGAAGGGAAATTGATTAAATAGTATTCTCTTCCAAAAGTAAAGATGTGTATAAACTTTACAACAGAGAAAGTAAGTTTGTCCAGAGCAGCAATGAAGTCTATGCTCTTAACTATCATAATGTATGTGAAGGGCTCCAAACATGACTGTGTCTTCCTCATACAAGCTGCTTTTATCTGTCTTCTGCCCTCTCAAGCATCATTCTGCTCATACTGGTCATGGATGCTGAGCCCAGGCCATGAGAGACTTTAGGTTCCAGCTTCCTGTCTCAGCTGTACTTGCTCAGGCATCAGTTCCTCACTGCTCTGCCGGGACTGGCTGGTACACAGGATTAGGAAGTCTAAAACGAAGAAGAAAAGCTCAGGTGGTAATGATTCATCCTTCTCCAAATGAAAACAGTTAGGAAATAGTGAAGGCACCTGGAGAACAGATGCAGCTGTCTTAGTAAATTACACAGGCATGAGGGCCTGACCCGTGTTTTTTATGCACTTGGGAGATCTGCGGTGTCCCTTAAATGGGAATCCAGCTTCAACAGAAGCAGAGCTCATTGCTTTCCTTCTGGAAGAGATTGTGGAATTATGTCTGCTAAACTTGAAGGTAGTGCAAGAGTTGTAAAGAGAGCTCTTTGCGTGGAGAGAGAAAATGACTTTCATATTTCCTCTGTTGCCCTAAGTATTCAGGCAAGTACCTGTTGGTGAACTGCCTCCTCTCTTTCCTGCTCTTAATTTCTGTTTGTGAAGCTTTTTTTGTATAGACAAAATTCACCTGTGTCCTGCACACCACAGCTCTATAATAACAGGCAGGCCTGGTCAGCCGAGGAAGTCAGTGATGTGACCTCTGTTGTGCTACCTTGGAGGCAAACCCAATGCTCTTGGGATCTGTAGTTTGCTGCCCAAGGTTGCACATTAATTATTTGGCAGCATGAAGAGTGGCACATCTTCTGCTTGGGAAGGTAGAATGTGCCTTCATCCTTGGCAGGCCCCCAGAGGGCTCATCTAGATTTGTATCTGTTTGTCCTCGCTGTACTAATCACCTCGTGGTTAGTGCAGATGCCTGGCTTAGTCTCCTTGGCAGGGTCAGAGAGGGGAAGTGTTTCAGATCTCCTTATTCCTCTGTTTGCCTTGGTTTTCTCAGTTTCACAGGGGAGATAACAGCAGCACTGAGACAGCCAAATATTTGCTTGTATGAGTACGTATCTTAATTAGCAGAGTCCTTTGAAAAACTGTCTGTGGCAAGTGCTCCAACAGCAAAGAGGAATCCTTCACGCTATAAAAAGCCTGGAATTGTTTCCTCTAGCGTTTAGTCACCTCTCAGGATGGAGCCACTAATTTCTCCTCCTCCCCCTTTAACACACACAGTATGTAAATAATCCTAACAATAAGCTGTCTGGAGTATTTTATTGCTTAATTAATATGGTTTCAATATTATGAATAAATAAGATCACATTCAGACTGTGAGTATACTAAAGTTAAGGGGATATGATCCAAGAAGGAGTTTCAAATCCCTTCGCATCTGTTCCTCTATTTTGTTGGATTAATTTTAGGTTCTAAATTAAATTATTCTTATGAATTTGTTTCCTCTGATGTTCTGCCCTCCTCCCCCCATCTTTTCATCATCTGTCTGCTCAACACCTTTCCTGCTCTCTCGCACAGGGAAATAAAAGCCACTTGACAGCCCAGCTGGCTGAGCAGGTCTGTGCTGTTCCTCTCTGTCCCTTGTGGGGCTGCTGAATGTGATGGGTTTGGAAAGCTCTGGACTTATTAGTCTCTGTTTTCAGATGAATGCAGGCTTTCCAACTGGCATTCATTGTTACTTTGATCCAGGTTTTAATTAAAAACTTGGGAATTCTTAATCCATTGAACTGTAGTAGACTTACTTTTTAGTAAAAGATCCTTTTCTTCCTCTCTTACCTGCCCTTAAATAAAAGCCAAACAACTCCCAGGGCCTTGCTTATTTCTGTTTAGCGAAGGAGAAAAAGTTGTTAAGTATTCATCTTCTTTCTAGGGTTCTTACAAGGATTTGTTTTAAACTTTTGGCTACAGAAATGCTGATGTGACTATAGTTTCCAAGTTATCAAAAAAGGTAAAAAACACCCAGAAAAAGGTCACGAGACTGGGGAAACAAAAAAAATTTCTCATAGGCATAACAGATGCTTATTTGGTAATTAAGATTTTTTCATTTTCATTTTGTTAAATTATAAACTGTAGATGGAGGGAATCTCCTCAGGCTAGGAGAAGGAGCTAGTGCATTTTGGGCATTCCCACAAGGGAAAAATAACTTGGTTGCAGGTATAGATGCTAAGGATCTCCTTTTCTCTTTGGCTTAAGGAAGAGTTTTGCCTGAAGGTTCTTCCTTACAGACCTGACCTTGCACAGCACAACCTGCTAAGTTCCCCACTGCTGCCTCCAAAATGCTGCAGCTCCTGCTGGGGTGCAGCTGTCTCCCCACTCCTCCCTCATGTCCCTCTTGCTGAGAGCAGCCAGCAGTGCTGCCATGAGTTACTGATGTCTTATTGTGTGGTTCCTACTTTTCCTAAGATGAGCAGCTCCATATTCCCAACTGATTTACCACCACCACATTTGATGGGATCAAAAGCTGTCATAGATCTCCTCTCCTTTTTCTTAACGATGTGTTTTTACCGTGTGCGATAGTTAGTGGAAATGGAGTACTATATCTTTGGATAAAAAATTGTCTGAAATCAACCTGAGAGGTTAGAAAGCCCTTGGAGAGGTAGAAACCAACATGGCCAGACTAAATCACCATTTAGAAAGGGATTATGGTTAGAAATCTAATGTTTTTCCAGGAGTGTTGTCAGGCCATGACCTGCTGCCTTGTCTCGTTGTGCATAGTGGAAGATGAAGGCCAGTATCTCCTGGCGCCCCTTTGAATATATCTTTGCACCTATTTATTTATAGTTATTCTTACACTCCTGTGTTGCAGACTCCTGATTGCACCCAGCTGCTCATGGAGCAATCTGTGTGGTGAGTGCCATTTCCTCCTTCCCTCACAGGGAATGCAAAGAAAGGATGCAGGAGGCATCCTGAGTCAGCTCCCACATGTTGAGAGATGTGTGCTGTGCTTGTTGCTTCATGGTGAGGTCTCTTTGAGTCTGACTCCTGAAACCTTTCCCCATTTAAGGCATATTAGCCATAATCTCTCCACTGCTAATTTTTTAAAAAAAGTTTTCTTTGCTTTTACCACTTACACTTGTCTCTTCTCTGGCAGTAAAAGAAACAGCAACTTAATGCAAAGTAAATCATACCTGATTTATGCTTGTGTAAACAGCGTGTATCTCTTCATGTACAGGTAAACGGAATTATAAAGACATTTGTGAATAAAATTTTGAAAAATGAGAGAGTTCACTAGTAACTCATTTACCGTGACAGGAGATGAATAGAGGTAATTTAGTCTCATAAAAGTAAAATTGGCTCATGTCTTACATGGGGATGGGAAAAAGATTATTGTTTAGCAGCTGGAAAGCTGAGTGGAGTTGAGAATTGGCAGCTGTGCTGAGGGGGTTTGACTGCCTGGCTCTGTAACCTCGGGTGAGTCATTTAGTGTGCCTGGTGTACATGCTGCCTCCTGTAAATACAGATCTAATTCTTGGCTAGTTTGTAGAGGGATTTGTTCTCCCCAAGTGAGGCACCGGAAAATAGGACTTTGGTGTGGTGCTGCTCTATTGCTGTGTTTGAATAGGAGCATTTCCTCCTCTCCTTTTCCTGTGGCTGATGTATTTGCTCCCTAAGTGTATTTCAGTCTTCACATCTTTCCTGGGGACAGAGTGGAAAGTAATCCTGAAAGAAAAGCAAATATCCTTTGGTTTTAAAGTTATATAATAATAAGATAAAAAGATTAGGGCATGTGGGAGTAGGCATTATGAGACTCAGATGAAGTACCTCATCTTCTAAGGTACCTACCTCGTTGGACAAATAAGCTGGACTGAAGGCACAAATGAAATGTGCCTGGGAACTTCCTTCCACGGCTTCCCTATTGAAAATACAAAGCAAAAAGGAGACTGAGTAAAACAGGCAAGAAAAAATTTCCCCTTGTCACTAGTGAAAATGTTGTGAAAGTCCCTGAGTACAAGGATCATCAGGGCTCTGCTCTGTGGTGTGGCCTGAACAGCAGCTCCCTCCCAAAGTCTGGAGATGGCCTGGAATGAAAGATTTGGGCAAGGATGAGGTAGATGTTAGAAAAAAAAAAAAAAAAAGCATGAAAAGAACTAAAGATGTTGCATAGCTAACTTTGGAGGAGCACCTTGTTCTGCCGCTGTGGAGAAGAAGGACAGGAGTGGCGGTGTGTGTTTTGTTTTTGAAGGTGGAGCAAGAGAGGAGTTCTGGATTGGCTCTGAGATGGCCTCTGGCTTTCAAAGGTTCGAGTAGGTGCTTTATAAAAATCTATGGAACTAGCAAAAATGAATTGGGTCTGCACTGTGGCTAATGTTTTTTTATTGGTGTAAATGGATTAAACCACACAAAATATCTATTGCTGCTTAACGTGGCCACTTACAGCTTTTTTAGGCGCTTAAGAAAGCTAAGCAGGGAGACTGTCTCATTTCTACTGGTGTTTTGTTTCCTAAAAAGTGTTTGCATCAGTCTTTTTGAAGCTGGGCTATTATAATATGAAATGGAGTTGCTAAGCCTTATATTATCAGTAATTAATATAATGATTATGTTTCTCTTGTCATTTTTGTGGGCTTTTTGGTTCCTCTGAGTGGTGATGATGTGCAGGCTGCCCTTTCCTAATGAATTATTTACACATTATGGCTGGTAACTGGAGACAGTAAGATACTTTGTGCCTCTTTATAACATTCTCTAAATTATTCCAAAGGTGTTGTGTCAGTACTACCACACATGGTACTTCTGGGCTTTTAATCAGCTCATCATGCTGCAGATCTGTGAATACTGTCGTTTACAACAGTTTGGGGCTCTTAGCTAAACACTGCAAACAGCTTCAGCCTGGGACTTGCTGAAGTCCCCAGTGATTGCTCGAGCCTGAGTGTTAATCCTTGCGCTTGGCAGCCTGGGGTTTGCCACCAGGATTTAAAAAAAGCCGATTCAAATGTAGGAGGCTGTACAAATGCTTGAGGTCTGGGTAGGCAGGAAAGAGCTGTGAGACTACAGGGAAATCTCCATCTCTCCTAACCTTTCAAAGTCCAAACAGGTGCATCTCTAGGTGATTTACTTGAAGAATGCCTCTAGATTCCTACCTCCCAGCACAAGGGTAAATCCAGTGAGGGGTTCAGGTGAATGTGAAGTGCAGAAGCTAAGGACAGAGTGTTAATAAGTTGGGAACGGAAAGCTGTGCACAAATAATTGCAACTTTTCCTGGTGCCGTGGTTTAACCCCAGGCAGCCGCTCCCTCATTCCCCCACCAGCAGGATCAGGGAGAGAACCGGAAGACTGAAAGCCAGAAAACTCCTGGGTTGAGATAAAGACAGTTTAATAGGGAAAGCAAAAGCTGTGCACACAAGCAAAGTAAAACAAGGAATTAATTCACTGCTGCCCATGTGCAGGCAGGTGTTCAGCCATCCAGCAGCCTCCTGTGCCATGGGGAAGCGTAGAGATACATAGATACACCATGGTGAGGGAGGGGAATTTTGGAATTGTGAGAGGACAGGAGGCCATCTTGCAGTGCAGGGTAATATTTGGGGAATGATTTTTAATTGTTTTTCTTTCTGGCTGTCGTAAATATTTTCAGTGACTGATTTCAAGGTGTGGTTTACAAAGCTGGTGCCCCTGCAGATGCAGAACAGGCACATTACAGCTTCCCTCTGTAGCGTGTCTGCTCTGTGAGCCTCAGTCCTTGAAAGGAAGTGCCATTTTTCAATTCTTGGCCTGTCTGAAGATGATTCTTTTGAAGTGCCCAGTTTGTGAAACATACCCATTATCTCTGATTCCTTTTCCTCCTCTATTCTGAAGTACCTTACTGTTCTCGTGATCATCTTGCCTGGTGTAGTGGTTCCCATTTATAAATTATGTCATTGTCTCTTCACCATCTTCCTTTCGACCCAATGCCTTCAGTGACCCATTTTGCCTTCCTCTTTTCACTGCTGATCTCCCTATGCCCTTTTCATGTTTGAACAATTGCCCAGTGACTTAGATTTACCTTATATCCTATTGTAAAAATTTTCGGAAGAGAATGTGTCTACATAACTTGCTTTACATTTATGGCACTATAAATGTTGTTATTAATAATGCAGCTCAAAATGGTCTCTTATTTGACAAGGGTACTTCTGTTTTAACATATAATATTTATGTCATGCTTGTAAGTAGTTGTCAGCATATTTCATAAAATTAATGGAGTCCCACAAAATGGGAACTCGCTACTGTGTCTGGCTGTAAAATTTTTGCTGAGAAACTGAAAGAGGCTGCAGGATTTTGTATGCAAATCATGAAAGCTGGAGATTTGGCTTTGTGTGTATTGGCAGCCAGTGCTGGAAACAGTAATATATATGTGATATGTTAAAACATTTTAGAATGATACAGAAAGCTTCAAATTTTGTTGAAGCTATTCATGTCAAGACATGCACACTTTAATTAAAGAAGCCAAGCACCAGCTGAATCGAAGTCACTGATTTGTTTTCACTGGGAAAAACAGCTCTGAATGATAACAAGATGGAGAGTTTGCTTAGTGAGAATAAATTCAGACATGGTGTTTATTGTCTAAACTATATTTGAGAAACAGATAATCTGTAGGATATTAAAAAATAAAAGAAGGAAAAGAGAAACATAGCATGTCTGCCGCCTTTTCCTCAAGCACTCCTTAAGCTGAATCCACTCCATAAGCCTCCATGTAAAATTCTATGAAATTGTTTTCTCTGAGTGAAAAATTGACTTCGCTAAAATGAACAATTTTGCCACTGACTTAAATGGAGCTGGTTTTCTTGCTGTAGAAGTTATTTTTAGAAAGAAAAATGTTCATTGATGCAAGAAATTTTTCCCTGTTAGCCCATTTTGGTGACACCATGGATATAAAGACGGAAGATTGCCCAAGCAAGTTGCAACTGTGACCAGCCAATTAATGCTCTACTGGACAATGTTCGTGTACTTCAGTGTGACACTGTTGCCTCCTGGTTTTTTTGGAACAGAAAGAAGTGAGAATTAGATACTGAGAGCTATATTACAGTCTATCAAATCCTATGGCAGAAGTGGATAGTTGTAAGGTTTGCTTAGATCTGTAAGTATATAAACACAAATAGAGTCTGCATGCTCTCTCACTTTTTCCTTTTTAGTGCGAAATGTTCAGGTTTGGGATTAAAGTAAAATGTGGACAATAATATTTTTTCTGGACAAGAATGTTACAGTACATTAAAACCACACTGCCAAATGGTTGATTTTCTTTAACTTGAGGTGCTCAAGACTCATAATAGCTCTGTGCTACTTTGATGATGTGAAAGCAACACACAACTGGAATGAAGGGATAAAATGTTAATAATGAGAAGGGTCCTGTAAAATGTCAGTATGGGAATGGTAAAAGGCAAACAACCTCCCACAACTTGGCCACAAAATATGAACAGAGTTTGGAGAGTGTGAAAGTTTCAGAGGGGCTTTCAGTGGGAGGGTATATTATGGTGAGTTTACAGGGTGAGTGAGAGCTGGTGCAGACAGAGGAGCAGACACCTGAGACATGAGGGTCAAAGTGCCAGCTTTTGAATAATGCTGAATGCTAACAGCCTGCTGTGCTCTAGCTGGATTCTGCAGCTGTGGGACTTGTTCCATCCACCACTCTGGATGACTCTGTGCATGTATGAATGCATAAGCCCAGGAGAGAGCAAAATCCCATGGTTTATCTCTTCTTGCAGTATTCAGAGCGGAACTCTGAGTCTCAGTGACCATTTCCTGGATTTGTCAGTCTGCTTTTCGATGTGTAATCTCTCCTCCTGCATTTGAGATCAACCAGGACAGACTAATCCCAAGATTAAGGCGGATCAGATGAAGGGCTGTTTCCATAGCAGATGCTGTCATGTGAGTGCCGAGCTCCTCTTGGAACTTGCAAGGCCATAGGGCAACGCAGATGGGACAAATCTTGTTTGTCTTGACTACCTGTCAGCTCAGTCCTAGTTCCCTTTTCCCTGGCAGAAAACAAACCACACCAAGCATCCAATTAAGGAGACTGAACTGGTTGAAATTCTAACCCAGGCTTGCATTTACATCTCTTCTGAATCACAATCTGAAGGCAGGTTTGCATTAGTTCATGTTTGCTTTGTTGAGTAGCAGTTTGTCCAGTCCTGGAGCTGGCTGCAGGAGGGCATTGTCTGCTGACTGCCCCAAGGACTGCACTGTGCACCTGCACACCCCCAACTGCTGACAAAATCTCAGAGCTACCCTAAAAAATGATATAAGCAGGTCTAATGAGTAAGTCTTTTGACAGAAATTGATACTACTGAGACTATTCTGTAAAACCACAGCAGTTTATTTCAGCATCATCTTGGGAGGAGGGTTTCTACTAAACAGAGAAAACAAGGTTATCCAGGAGGTGTAGCTGTTATTTCAATATTTAGATTGGAAGTCTTAATGTCCTTCTGAAACAAAATATAGTTACAGTTCCTATGACAACTGTTTCTCTCTCCTCTGGAGCATGGGCTAACGACAGGATTTCATTACATGGTCATGTAACACTGGGCACTGTGACAGCCTTGTCATCTCCACTGCGCTGTTTGCTCCTAAATGGCATTTAGCTTTGCCCACTTGTACCGTGCAGAGCATGAATTGTAGTGACCGACCTCCACTGTGCTTATTGTCTGCCACCTCCCACTTCCTAGCTTCCCTCTTTTCATTAGCAGGCTCACTTTCTACCAAAATACATTTAATATGCTGAATTTTGTTGACAAAAATTCCTAGAAACTTATTTCAGTGGTAGAAATTCTATACACTGACATTAATTAAGAATAGCATCTTAACAAGTACACAGAGTACGGACAAAAATTTGTGAGTACAGCAGCCAAACCAGAATATGCAGCAGAATCCTATAGTTACTTCTGCAACACACGTAAGAAAAACTATAACCAGTTGAACAGATATATTAAAAGACTTTATTCACAATAGAGAAATTTTTACAAATATAAGTTCTTAAAAATTAAGCATCTTGATCTATTATGTATTCCATAATTTCAGTTTATATAAAGATGAAAAGACTAAATGGAATATGTACAAATCAAAACCAATTTAAATTCATGATAGAAATTGATATGTATGAAGTCACCATAGAAACAGTGAGCCATTGGGCATTGCAAAAATCTGGGTATAACGAACACATATGCAATACTTATCTCACAAACAATCAAAAACAAATTTTTTTTTCCCTGTGAAACAATGTTGGTGCCATTTAAAGTGGGACTTAACATATGCAGATTTAAATGCATTATTATGCTACAAGGAAATGGAAGAAGTGTGGGCAGTGTGTTTATGCAAAGATAATGTGTCCATGTCCCTGTCTTCTCCCCCTCCACCAACAATAATTTTCCTCTTACAAATGACTGGGAACACAAAGTCACCATCACTAGCCACTTCCATGAAGTTAGTTAAGTGAACGGGAATTAAAATGCATGTTACCTTACTTACCTAACGAGCAGTAATAAATATGGACTGTTTCAAAATGATTGCTCTAACTTTGGTGTTTTAGGGTTATTTAAAAAAAAAATTGATATATTCTCAGTTTATGAAAAGTTTTTTTCTTACAGTTGGCAGATCTACACGTTGTACAATCTTCTCGTCTACTTACATTAGTTTACAAAAAGTACAGTATAGTGCAGTTTGTACATACAACCTGAATACCAATACCAGTCACATCAAATTTGTGCTCTTTCGAATCATCCTAACTCCCACACTAAGAAAAACTCATATGAAATGTCTGTATTACAAGGAAACAGCCATGATGCTTATATTTAAGTCCGTAAGACCCAATGCACACAGAGCTGTGTGACTGGAGCCTGCTTTTCGAAACGTGGAGAAGAGCTGTCTGGTTCTCTACTCCTCCTTTCAACTCCTTAAGTACCAGCAAGATCACTACAGACAGGTGGGGGAAGCAATTCTTGGTTAAGAAAAGCATGTAGAAAGTGGCTTAGAAAACACACTTCTCAAAGACTGTTTCTGAGTTTCTGTAGTTATTTAACTGAGATGAGGTCTAAAGCAGCACATGCAGGTGGGAGGCAGCAGCAGCAGGTGACCCAATGAACATAAATAAGAAAAAAGTAATTATTGTTACATGCTAAAAAGAGAAATTTTAGTTTTAATCCACAGCTATAACTTCTTTGTGGTGGTTCAGGAGGTGGAAGGAAAATCTCCCTTATAAATACTATTTATGAAGAAATACAATGAAGTATAGTCCTTCAGTGGTACAATTTCTGGAGAACCAAAATCAGCAGAATTTCTGCTTTTCAACTGAGGAGAGAGCCAAGAACTCATCCTTGCTTGGTTTGTTTCAGAAACCTGCTGGGACATAAGGGAATCCATATTTTAAAAAAGAAAACAATAATTAAAAAACCCAGTAAAGCAAAAAGTTTTGAGCCACTGTGCTGGCTCCGTGTAAGCAGGCTTTACCTGCAGATCCATTTCTATCCATTCTCCCAGTGCTGGGTGGCCCAGGCTCACCAGGATGCCTCAGTAACTCCCATGTAGGAATGCTCAGCTCTGCCAAGCCTGTGCTGGGGCATCAGCAGATCCTTGCCTTGCCCTCTACACCAGGGTCTTTGGCAGTTCATGTGGCACGTGCCATCTCCTCTGGCAGCAGGGGAGGCAGACAGACAGTGCTGTCTTTACAGACTTGAGGGTAAACTCTAAGGGTCAGCTTCCAACTGCTATATATAAAAATGTAATTAGTTATTTTTGGCTTCTACCTAAGAAAACCTCCACTGCATATTTCTATCAGTATAGAAAAAATGTGCTCTGTAAAGCCTGAACAAGTGTGTTCCCTTGGCTGTGATTAGCAATGCTAGACATGTGAGCTATCTTGCTAAATACCATTGAAGAAGGTTACTGTTCAGAACCAGATTTATTTCACTGCAGTCCAATCAATGAATAATGTTCTTTCTCAGAATGGGAAGCCAGGTGTTTCCTACCTGAAATGTATGGAAGTCATCCCATCACTAAATGAAAACACAGGTAGACTCAAAAATCATGTAAACCACTTCAAACCAAGTAGAAACAGGAATTAATCATGCCTCATTTCTTTTTCCCTTTGGTGATGCCACAGATCAAAACATTTTCGGCAAAGCTGTTACCTTTCTTAGTAAGCCAGGCCTCTATTCTCTATACTCTATACTCTAGGGAATATTTCTTAAGCACATTGCATTTCTGTTACTTAAGACATGACAGTGTTGTCAGAAAGTTTAAGTTCAGTGCAGGCTAACTTCCTCTCTGAATGACTGATCTTCTTTTGAGGAGGCAGGCTTTCTTCAGGGTATCTGAATGTCTACCTTTATTCATATAGATACATTAAACTGCTTTGTGACAATTAACTATCACGTCTGGTGTCAAGCCTGAACCCACCTAAACCTTTGCAAAAGTAACAGAAAAACAAACAAATTGTATCTGATATAATTCTCAGCTTCCATGAAAATGCCATTGAGTATTTTTCTTGACAACCAACCAAATGCAAACTACTGGACTAGATACATAAAGAAGGCTAATAGTCCCTTTCTTAATATGAAATGCCTACCTTATTTTATTCCATAGTAGCTTGACTAAAGACATAAGAATAACACCACTTAGAAAAGGGAGGAAACAATTTCTTCTATTACAATATTCTAATCAAAACCTGAAAAACTAAGGTCTGCTAACTAATGTGCTAAATCCATAGAAACTAGTTTAATCTAACTTCAACTTATACTGTAGTTTCATAGTTGTGTCTGCATGAGATGAAAATACCCCTAATGTAGACCTGATTGACAATGAAATACATCAGATACTTTACCAATTAATGATAGACCCGCATAAGAAGAGGCTGTCACAGTCACAAGATTTGTCCTGGATGACACACAAAACATATTAACATACAACAACAAAAAACCAAAAACAAAATAAAAAGGAAAAAGCTCTTTATACTTAATTCAATATGGCTTTTTGCAACATGGCAAAATATTACAGCTTAAAGCATACATCTCCTCACAGAGGAGAAAAGAATTTTGCAGTCAAATTAAAAGCATAACAGGAAACTAGTAACATGCAGACCCTCTGCTCTTTTAGGCCAAAATGACACTGCAGCCTAACAGAATCTGGGAAAATATCCCATTTCACTTCTAAGAAGTTATTCATCTGAGTTAGAAGATTGAGGTTTTATCATAATTAATTGGGTCCATTCATAAATATTTACTGTAAAGGAAACAGACTGCAAAACACTTGATTTAAAAGTTTAACTCAGGAATTTAAAACCAAATCATGTGCCCAAGTCCCGGAAACATAAGGAATGAAACAAAGTATAAATTAATCTTCATCTATTTCTGGTTTTCTTCTTTATTCCCATCATCTTTGCGAAGAACAGGGAGAGGATGAGCCTCTGTGTTGAAGACCCAGTGTTCAAATGGAAGAAGATCATCTTCAGAAAACAGCAAATACAGGTACCTGGCAAGAAAAAAAGAAGCAAGAAATGAGACCACATCAGGGAAGTGATTTTCAGGAAAACATATAATAATTCATAGTTCATTTACTTGAGTATAAAACTTCCTGTTGAGATGGCATGACTGATTTTTTTCTTGCACAGCAAAAAAAAGAAAAAGCCCAGAACTGAAGAGATCAAGACAAAACTTTGATCTCATTAAAAATTTAGCAGATGATGATAGATAACGAAAGCTTTTGGTTTTCTCTCTTAACAGGCCCTGCAAGCTTTCCATGGAAGTTGCTGTTTCTCTTATTCTTCTATAGTTTTAAAATGAAAAGTGTGCAATATAAGCCTGATAAGTTCTCTCTCTAGTCAATTTGTTCAATTGGTGCTGGCACATGTAATTAGATCCTATCAAAGACAGGAGATGCAATTTCTCAAAAACTATCAAGTACCTTTTTCAGAAGTAAAGATAATTTCCAGAAGTCAGGGAATTTATTTTATTGACATATTGGGGAAAAAAAGGCAATTTGGCTTCCTGTCACCTAAAAAAAGCTCTGCTATTTCATTCAGATTTTGTTATGTGAGTTTCAAGGGTACTAATGATAAATACTTGTCTGTAAAGGTGATACATAGAACTACTTCACATTAATGAAAGTCAACTTTCTTAACTTACTTGAGTGTCTCTGAAAGGAAGAAACTTTGCTGCACATCGTCATGGCTTTCATGATTGCTATAAACATCTCTAATACCAGAATAGCCACCGTCTACTCTGCAGTGTTTTTCCAGTGCCTGAAGCAGGGAAGAAAACACCCAAACCAGTGGGATTAACAAAATTAATAATTTGACAGTTTTTCTTTGTTTGACAGTAAAACTAGCCAAGAACAATTGCCACAATTTTTTTGATAAAGAGATGAAAACTCAGCAAAGCTCTAGATAGAAAACCCTTAAAAAAAAAGACATAGGCACACCTGTCTAATTTTACATTTAGGAAGAGAAGTAAAATAAGAAATGAATAAAAAGTGAGAACAAACCAGCTTTCAGAAGGAAAGATACATGGGCATAAGGATTTAAAGACATACGATTTTCACTTATATTCTTTTTCCTCTTTTTAATAGGAGTAACAATAGCCTTTCTCTCCCAACCTCTCAGCCTTTGTAAATTGTGTTACTTATGCCTTTCCTGGTCATATTTTGGTACTTAAAATGATTGTGACATAATTGAACACCATACTAAAGATCGTCTTTTTCTTACCTCCTGCAAGTCCCCTCAGAAAAAGGAAAGGCAACTCTCCATTTTCTGTGTAAGTTGTATGGCTTCTCTTTGCAATTATTTAATTTTTCAATGGGAAACCACTGATATTGGAGTCTGACTGAATTTCTTTTCTTCAGCAGTCATATTTTTCTTTGCTACCTCTCTGAAAAAGCTTTGTCTGTTACACAGGAGTAGACAGAAAGCCAGGACTTAACACACCATAATTTAGCTGTAACAATAACAATGTGCTTTTCTCCAGCTAGTTTCCAAACTCTGTATTCAGTTAAAAGGTGTAAAACAGATGACTGATTCCTATTTCACAATAAAAAGGAGTACACGGGCCACCTAAAAATACAATTTCTTTTCTGTCCACAGGAATGTCCTGTATTTTGAAGGAGGAAAAAAGATCCAATGAAGAGTGTATATAAAAGGGCAAAACATATGCTGGAAGTGGAGAAGGTCTATATAGTGACACTATTCAATAAACTTTGTTGCTTTATTTTAGACAGGTGTTTGCATTAGAAAGGTGGTACCCATTAGCCTATGTATGAGCCATAACTTCTTTAAATACACTGCTGTCCAATACCTTTCTTGAATATTGGTTATCTTATCACTACTATATTTAAAAATACTAATTCATCTTTTTTTCGTTATAATTGACGTATTTAATAAGGCTACAAGTGTTCTTACTCTCTTAATTTTTCTTATGCTGTTTTACAGTAACTCTCCAGAATCATGCAGTATAATAAAGGAGTAAAGAGAATTTAAGATGATTATATTTAAAACAACTCATTATTCAAAAACAAATCCAGAAAATGCTGCTTAACCTTAAATAACTTCTTGCAATGAAAATGACAGTAAGGATGATGGATTACTACATTCACTCAGGACCACAGTACTTTGAAACAAGGTGTTTGCTGTGGAGATGGTATTGGAGCAACAACTTTTAGGCAGAAGTACCTGGGGCTTTATCCAACCCTCAAGAGAGAGCCAGGAGATAAGTTCCTCCCTTTCTGAAGTTACTACAAATATCACTGGAGTGAGTACAGGATGTGTAGATTTTATTTAGGGAAAGATGCTGCATTTCAAAACACACAAGGAAAACAAAAGCACGGCAGAGTATATATCTAAACCAGGCAGAGTAAGTATTTTCTGATGACAGATGGGACTAAAAGTCACTAATAATTACTGAGGTACTCATCACCTTCCCCTGCTCTAAAGACTCTTTAAGATCTGTGTTTTGCTGTGAGTAGATATCCTAAACGTCCTTGATTTTCCTGGAGTCCCTGTAGCTGCCTGCACACATTTGGCTTGCATGTCAGGCTCTCTTTAGTTTTCACTAGAGAGTAAGGTGCCTATTGTGTATTTAAAAGGAATTTTTCTCCAGAAGAGATCCTTTAAAATATAACAGCCTATTTGTCTTTTCTTATGTGTCTTTAGGTTCTTTAATTTTCCTGGACACTTTTACTAAATGACAAATATACTTAAGTTTAAAGAAGTAATTTCCTCTGGCTGGTATTCCTTCCCTCTTGTCTACTTCAACCTGCAATGAATTCAAAATGCTGCATCTGTGTCTGGATTTTCAATGTCAAACAGAAAATGATGTTTTCCAAGGCACAGCAGAAGCAGAACTTGAAGGATAAGGCTACTATGCAAGGAAATATCTGCATTCTAAACAGGGATAAAAGCAAATTGCATTTACCATTTATATGCTCTAACATACTTAGAGCCTTCTTTGAGCTCAGAGGCATCATAAAGGTACCTGAAGGCACTACTATGATGTAAACTGAAGGGTTAATAACTTGCCCCATGTTGGCTTTCTGGTAGTATCTACTTGATGCAAATATGAAGCATCTCATCCCTCAAAGCTACCTCCCACCTCACTAAAGTAACAGGACATCCACCTGCAGGATTAGTAGGATAAAAAGGCTCTAGGTTGTCAACCACCCTGGCAGTGATGGGCTTTTGTGTCCTATCCTGCAGCTTCAGAGTACAGTGACATTCACAGTGACAGGGGGTAGTGGTGGTGGGCAGGAAGAAACAATCAAACACATTTTAAATTAGTAGTTCTCGGAAAATGAGGGTGGCTAGGATCAGTTATGATACAGTAATGGAAAACACCAAGCACAGTGACAACTGGCTGACAGTCTCAAAGTATCATAAAGGGGAAAAACAAAGGAAGTGCTACAAATTTAAAATATGTGCCACATTTATAATGCAGAAAGGGAGGCGTTCATGAGCTAAGCTGATAAAACCTTTCTGACTCAGTAACAGTGGATATTGCTGGTGGTCATAACTGCATTTTCTCCAGCTGCTGAAGTACATACAAAATTACCTTGGACTCAAAGCAGCAAAGCAAATTCACAAAGAAAAAAAGGAGAGGCTATAGCATATTTTTTGTCTATAAAGTTAGAGAAAGACTTAAGAGACTTGTCAGAGAGTTTGGAAGTCATTACTCTAAAACAGCCTCCTTTTCTACTACAAGGGCACTGGGAAACAAACCTATTGAGTTCTTGTTGCCAGAGTAAGGAGTTGAAAATGGACACGAAGCACCTGAAGAACTTTTTTTGGACAAAACCCAAAAATCGTTCCTTTCCTCTTTTATCTTGTTTCAGTCTCAGGTTCCCCTTTGTGCAACAGGTTCTGGTAATTAAACCAATGACCTTCAGTGGCTGGGGACTTCCCCAAGGACAGAAAGGGTGATGTGCTCTTTGGGGCAACATTAAGGAGCAAGAGGGGACAGAATTTATGAAATAGTTATGGTAAGCTAGCATGATACGTGCTGCCACAAAAATATACTGTATCAGGTAGAGCTGTATGGCTATAAATACCAAGAGAGAAAAAAGAAGAGAGGAAGAAAAAAATTTTAAACCTACAATTGACTGCATAACTTCTGGAAAGCTGTAAGATTTGTTTTTGTGAAACACTGGACTGCACATGAGGACAGTGGAAGATGGGCCCCAGGCAGAACGGGACCAGCTGCATCTCCCACACACAGGCTGTGCTAGAGCCAGACTGAGAATAAGCACAAGAATGTTAAACAAGGAACATGCAGGGAGTGAGAAGAAGGTAAACAAGTGTACCAACTTGAAAGAAACAAACAAACTGAACCAACAGGGTAAAGAATAATAATAAGGAAAACATTTCAATTGTTTATAACAATGTTATCAGTGTGGGCAGTAACAATGAGTCAGGAAAAACATCTCCTGGAGAAGGAACAGTTGGCATTGCTGAAGCCTGATGGGATGACTTCCATAAACAGCCATTGTAAATATGCCAATTATAATCTGCCTGGGAAGGTTCCAGTAGTAAAATGTGTGCCTATGGGTGGTGTTAGCAAAGAAGAAAGTAATGGAACAGCCCTCTAAATTAGAGGTTTTAAAGCCCCAATTGCTTTGGAATTATTAACTCAGAAGCATATTGTTTCAGGACCACAGAGCCAGCACCTGAGGGAGGCAAATACAATGCCCTAAATAACTACACTCTACCTAGCTGAATACAGAGCTCACTGCAGGTATGGAACAATCGTGAATATTCACACAAGAAGTTTGAGAGTGTAAGTATAGTTAATACTACTATTCTTTTTTGGACAGCAGATTTTTGCCTTAAATTTAATTCCGCGAGGATATCTAATTACCAAACTTGAAACATCCTTTTTTCCACAACACTCAGTAGCATTTGCACAACATTTCTGATACGATCAGTATCTACACAGTGAACACTGAATACATTTACAGATCTTGGTTGCTGTGGAGGGAGCTGGGTTTATGGGGTCATAGCCCAGTAACAGCTCTCTAGTAGGGTCCCTTAGGGATGAGAAATTGGAGGACAGAAGTCTACATCTTCTACCCTTAGAGCAGAGCAACCTTCTATAACTAGTGGTGTAAGCCCCTCCAAGAAGGTTGTAATCATACACATCTAGAAGCAAGAGGTGTTGGGTAAAGTGACATACAGGACGTTTTTGAAATCCTGGAAAGTAGTACCTCTGCACAAGAGAGGTCACTGTGAACAAAATACTGCAGAGAGTTTTGATTTTTAAAAAAATTTTTCTTAAGTACACAGAGCCAGAAAAATAATGTTCTTCAGCCTGCTGTATTTGCTATCAGACCTCAGATAATTTAGCAAGAGCAACATCAGTGTGAGTAGGACATAAGTGAACTCCAGAGAAGTGTAGTAAAGACCCATACGTGGAGGATGAAACATGGTAAATCTAAAGACTCAGCCTCAACAGTAAGAGTGGCTAACTGCTGAAATAAGGGAAACAATGGATTTGGCAAGCCAATTTTTTGCAGTGCAGACTAGCTGCCCTTTTGGAAGGCTTGTTCTAGACAAACACAAATAGCTAGGTTCAGCATGACTGGTTGAAGCTCAAAGGCCAGTGGGGCAAAAAAATTCAAATCTAGAAGAGATTGCTATCATTTAGCGAGTTTTGTCCAAACACCCTATGCTTGTTGAAAGTGACATGGTTTTAAATGTTTCACACTATCTAGTCCTTCATCCTGGCCTTTGTCACCTTAATTAAAATCACCTTCGTACAGTTCCTGAAAATACATTTCATAAAACTTATTTCCATATCCAAGGCTCAAATCTGACACACGTTTGCACTTTCCATTCACATGCAGCAACACTCAACATCTTGGACAGTACATCCAAATGTGACCCCTAATCCTAGAAGTATTTAAGAAGGAGAAATCACAAGGTACTTTTCTATTATACAGTATCAGCAGTATTTGATTTTGTCAAAATGATGTTTAGATATTTAGATGTTAAATAAATTCGCATCTATTTAGCAAATGAATCCCTGGAAATTTGAATTGATATCACTGATTTAAAACAAGTATTTACTCTCCAACTGCTGAACAACATCCAGATATCATTCAATAGCTCACTTAACAAGATACTAGGATTTAACAACATAAAAGTCTAATAGAACATTACCTCAACAGCTTCCCATCCCCACTGCCGGTACTTTGGATCGTGAGTGAGCCGCCACATGTACATGTAGGTCTCTATGACTTCTGGTCGTAGGATGTAGTACTTTTCATTTTGTCTTGTAGCAATGGCCTCAACACCACCGTCAAATCTGAAGGCTTCTGGTCCCAGTTTCATGCCTAGCCAATATAAAAGCACAGACTAAAATAAAGGCATTAAAAAAGGTTTCAAATGATGTAACATACCAAATCAAACCCACCAAATTACCAAATCAAACTAGCCTTTTACATAGCACAAAGCTGTACACCCAAAACCATATAATTTATGAAAGATACTGCAGCACCTCCTGTTTTTTAATATTTTATAAATAATTTGGAGTAGGAGAGAGCTGTTCTTCACCAATGCCTTAAATGGCAGTTACAGTTTGAACAGCAATGCTAACATTTGCATTCTGGAAGACTTCATGTAACTAGCAACAAGTGAAATTTTGCTTAAAAGATGAGGATATTTACTTTTCTATATCAAACTGGAAAATACGCGCTGGGACCTGAAATGCTGCCAGGGTTATTTCTATAAGAAGATGATAAAATCCAAAGAAATTTCCTGCACAGAAATCCACTTTCTTTGTGCAATTCTATTGTTTGCAGCACTGTATCAACAGAAAGGAGCGTAAAATATTCTTTTGTGCATAAAACATGAATAACAGCTATACTGATGCATAAATGAACAGATTCCCTCTCTTACTTGTATTCAGCTATGCAGAAATCGGCATAGTGAAAAAAGCTTGTTAATTACTGTTACGTAACTGTCATGTTAATTACTACAGTGAGGAGATACGCTTCAGGTGCACAGAAATTATTTACAAAACAGAGCAGCCATTTTAAAAGCTACTCTTAAAGCAAGGCAGCATTTGCTCAGAAAGGGTGAACAGTTCTCACCATGCTAAAATTTCCATTCAGCTTTATGCCAAAATACCAGTGGCTGCCTTCACGAAGGCAAGTGCGCAGCCAGACTCTGCAACACGGTACTCACGTGTACGATCGTAGGATTCGTGGCAAGTCCTGGCAATTTCAGCACCCAACTCGATGTGATGGCCTGTCTTGTCACTGGGTGCTCCATCGGCTCCCAGAGCAAACATGCCTCCAGCAAAACAAGTGAGGTGTCCCATCTTGTGTTCCAGCAATCCGCCCTTCCACTCGGCGATGTACGTCAGGCCCCCGCTTGACTTTCGGATGAGGTGGGTCTCTATGGCCTGCAAAGGGACGTGATTGTGGCGGTGTGTGACACCAAATTTAGGATGCACATTAACGACATTAACTGGGTTGATTTCCCCGCCCAAGTAAGTGACCCTGAGGGCGGGAACGAGGAAGAGGCAGAGGGTGGAACCCCTGCTTAAGAGTACAGCCCCTCTGGTGTCAATCGGTTGTCACACCTGCCCTCCTTCCAGAAAGGCCCAGGGCCCCAGGTTCCTAATTGGTTTGCCCCCTTATGTTTATGTATAACCCCTGTTGAATATGTAACTTTAGTCCAGAAAGTTCTTTTCTGTTAGTTAGTTGATTGGTTTGTTCAAATTGTACCCTCCCCTGAGACCCTTTGATTCGCTGTATGTCACCCCTTGTCAATCCCCTATTGGTTGTTTCCCTGCACCCCCCCCCCATTTCTCCTCCCACTGCTGGCAGGGGTATAAAACCCCCTGCCACAGAGCTCCCTTGCTCCTTTTGTAGCACTTTCCCTTTGAGCTTGTGCCCCTTCTCTCCCTGCTCCTGGGAATAAAGCTTGGATTTAGCTGCTACAAAGGAGTCCTTCCCATCCTTCGCCTCCGCCTTGCTGCCTAATTCATCGATTACTCACAGCTCGCAGAGAGCTGGATAATCTTGAGCGGCTGTCCACAATCACTGCCGCCCTTTGGCTTCCGGGCAGCCAAGTGGTCGCTGAGGCACATGATCTCAAACCAAAGGTCCATTGGGTAAAGTGCAAAGGACAAAGCTGTCTCGTATGTTGGTTGTTTTTGCTCTGTATGGCCTTTGCTCATAAAATGCGGTGGATAATAGGAGCCAGCATAACTTCAAAGTGAAGCCAAAACAAGGCAGATTAACATACATCGGTCATGATGACTAATTTCGCTTCAACTTTGAGCAGTTTACAGGGCACATTTTACAAAAATGTTGCAAAGACCTACAAAATAACACTTCAAATTTTGAATTATTTTATTTTTCCCCATTCTACATTGAACAGCTTCAGGTGATTTAACTTTCAATAGTGATTAGCCGTCACTTCAGCTTCTGTATTTCTCATTTTTATTCTGACTTAAAGGAGGTGGTTATTGATATAATTTAATGTAAATTATATGCAGTCATAACTCATATTCAAAACACTACTCGGTGCATGCAGTGAATGATGTTAGGCCTCTGAGTCTAGATGGCATTCCCAAAGTCCAGTGGGTTTCCCCTCCCAGACTGAAATCCTCTACTTATCAACCAAGAGCAAGGTCTCCCTGAGATCTCTGTAAAAAAAAAAAAACCTAAGCAGAATAAAAATACACAAATCTAGAGAGAACTGGAAGTTGGTGATGGTATCAATGCATGGTCACTAATTACAAAATCCAGGAAGGCAACCTTCCCTTGTGGGAGGAACAGAATTAAAACAACAGAGGAGATGCAGAAGAGCACATTAATTAGAAGCCCACAAGGAAAGTAAGGTATTAGTCTTTAAAGGGTAAAGGAGAGGAGATAGACAACTCTGTCATACATTCAGTTATCCATCAGTGCTCTGGTTGTTCTGTTGAAATCGTAAGATCCAGAAACAGTACTCAACACGCATTATACAAGAGAAAAAACATTAAAAAATATCACTACAGGCAACTATTAAAAAAAAGACAGTATTTAAAAAGAAGTTTTATAAAGAGAAAGTAGTGATGATAGTTACTTCTCCCCATTTAAGCATTTGTAAAGGTTGTTCCTGTAAGCATGAAAAATAATCTCTAAATTAGAAGCATCAGCAGAATAATTGTACAATTTTTACGAACCGAGTATTTTTTTTTCTACCAAGAACGTCACATTGAAAACTATACTTTGTTTTCCAGTAATATTAGTGCAAAGCACTTAGTAAGGATGTTTTCTGCCCAGATCCAGAGCCACTATTAGCTCAGAAAACTCCTCCACCCCTTGTTTCCTCCTTGATTGTATGTTTTTAGCACTAGGTACCTACTGGAAAACATACCTAAATTTTAAAGCGGAAGTAAATAATGAAGGTTCCTGTGCTTTAAACAAATTCTGCTTTTAAAAAATCCTGCATAATTTAACTTATAAAAAGAGGAATTGGATGTGAAAGGGGAAAGGTGAGAAAACACACAATAATATTTTGGAAAATAGCTTTCAGACCTAGTTGGGCATTCTAACAACAAGCTACAAGAAAGGAAAAACTTTAATGACATTTCATTTAACCTTTCATCGTGGTATCTCCCATCTCACCAAAACAATAGTTCTGACAGCAGGTGATAACTCCACTGGTCACTTAGCTGTTGAGTCAGAATTTATTTAAAAAGTAAACAACTACAAAAATAGATTGATAACTAAATTTACCTATATTGCATATTTTTTAGAAAGTAATGACTGAAAACCAGAATGAAGTATTACTGTATCTGACAGACATAACTGCAATGATGCACTTTTGAACTGTATTAACTAGACCAGAGTTGATTCTTGCTATATGAAAATGGATTTTGTGATATCAATTAGTGTTTGTTGAGATTTTTTCCCTCTTTTGGCTCAAGATTAAAGTTCAAGCTGAAAAAAGATGACTTCCAAGAGTTTTAAAATTATTCTAACAAACTGGTGTTAAGAAACTAACAAATTGATGTTGATTGATACCAAGAATGTCACAAAATAAAAATATATTTCCAATTTAAGTATTCGTGTTTAGTAAAGCAAATCATCTTGGTTTTATAAATGGGGCCTATTAAGAACTAGTACATATGTCTATTAAAAGTTATTTTATTATGTAACCATCTTATTTAAGGCTATTTTTATGAGATAATTATTAGATATATTACAGACTCTCAGACTGCTTTGCCATACTTGGTACAATCCTGGGTCCCTGAGTGCTAGACTATACCAATGTGTCTGTCTTTATTAATGGCATGCTAGGTCACTAAGAACTTTTACCTAGACATGAAACCTGAAGTTTAAGAGCAGGATGGGAAGGAAGGGTTACGCTCCCACAGGGAAATGCTGCTTGCTGTCTGCAGTGCTTCGGGTGTAGTTCTGGCAAGGAAATCAAGTGAGTAAAACAAGTTATCATAAAAAGAGAATATGTAGTATGGTGACAAAGATCAACCCAAGTGGAAAGCTCTGTCTGGTATGATTGATTCTGAATTTCATACTTAAAATCAATTTATTTTTATTTTGATATAATTATGTACTCACTTCAAGGCACACATTTATTTGAACTGCAGGTCTATTGCAACTTGCTCCCCAACTACAAATTCCTTCCTGCACTCTTTTCAGATCAGGTGGAGGGATGTAGCACCTCTCCCACAAGGAAAGGGTGACAGAATTGGGATTGTTCAGCCTGGAGAAGAGAAGGCTTTGGGGTGACTTAACTGTGGCTTTCCAGTACCCAAAGGGAGACTACAGGAAAGACAGAGAGGGACTTTTTACAAGGGCATGCAGTGACAGAACAAGGGAGAATGGCTTCAAACTGGAAGAGGGTAGGTTTAGATTAGATATTAGAAAAAAGTTCTTTCCTGTGAGGGTAGTGAGGCACTAGAACTCATAGCCCAGAGAAGTTGTGGATGCCCCATCCCTGGAAGCGTTCAAGGTCAGACTGGATGGAGCTCTGAGCAAGTGAAAGGTTTCCCTGTCCATGGCAGGGGGTTGGAATGAGATGGTCTTTAAGATCCCTTCCAACCCAAATCAATCTATAAGTCTGTGATACTTATCACTACAGAGACTATTATTTCTTCTTACTGTAATTAATATTCTCAATATAAACCAATATATACAGTATCTGAAAACAATCAAAAAAGCTAGAAGAATATGGTCTTTGATTAGCTGAAAATACACCACTGATGGATAACTGTTTGGAGCTGGTACAGTTTTTCTTTTAAGTAAATGGAAATTTCATTTCATGCCAGAATGTATTTCTGCAATTCAAATAGCAATTTATTTCTTTCCATCAAGGTAGGGCAGAGACACAGTGCAACAGAAAAGGCTGGAAAAAGTGGCTACAAACATATGCTACCAAAGGGAGAAATAGCAGATGCTACCTGGGAGTGGGAATAAATAAATTGAAACAGAAAAATTGAGACAACCTGATTTGAGGCTGTAGTGGACAAAAAAGGAGAGGGAAACTAAAGGTAAACAAACACTTTACAGTTATTATAAGAAATAAATTTACTACATGTAAAGCTGGTATGGCATACAGTATGTCATGTACCCATAAGCTCTCAGAGCCAGAGTAACTTTTTATGGCTGATACAGCTCCTGTGATTTTTTCTTTGTAAGCTTTTACCTAAGGCTCTGCTTACAGACCTCAGTGCAGTAAAGCCTTCAGCCAAATTACTTTTTTCTCCATCTTGTGGGAAATTATTCCTTCAATGCAACAACTGTATAAATGCTTGAGCACTCAATTAGAAACACTAACAGTCCCTTTTACAGTTTGAATTGTGACTCAAGTGCTCCTTGTATTACTGCTGGCATCTTTCTCATGAGTCTGCATGTTAAAATTATGCCCTTGCCTATCTGTCACAGTGGATGAGACATTAGGAATTGTTTCAACTACAGGACTGCAAATTGCACGTTTGTGTAATCTCTGTTATTGACAGCATAAAGGAGAAACTCCTCAGTTTTTCCAAACCTGATTTCTTCCCCCTCCTGCCCTCTTTGTTAAGGCAATATGTTTTGTGTTCTCTGCTTATCAGCCTGTTCCTTACCCTATACATTATACTGCCAGTTCTTACCCTTGCAAAACCAAGCAGAACTGGACCCTCCTAATAAGAAACCATTCTCCTTCATTCAGTTCTTCACTTCTTTAAGCTTTTCACACAGCTTAAACATGTCTTCACCACCCCCTTTGTCCATCTCTGGCTTGATTTTGTGATTGCAAAGTCCTTCATTTACCCTTTGAGTTGTTTAAAACTTATTGTTTATAGGAGAACACAGAAGACCCAGAACTGAATCATCTCACTGTTCAAATGAGTTAAAAACTAATCAATAAGCTTATTTTTACAGGTGTTCTCTTGGTGGATTACACTGACAGGTAACACAAACACTGAGCTGCCTGCAGAGCACAGGTGGAGGCTTCTCAGGAAAAATGATCTGCTCCTCAAGGCTGCTCAATGCTAAATAAACATGTGCCACAGAAGTGTTAACTCTGCTGAAGGAGCTGAGATAACAAGTTACAAACCTCAAACTGCAGTGTGACCCCACAGTTCTGCCACCTCTAGCTCTTGGGCATTTTACCTCTCCTTTTACAGTATCTTCTTAATTATGATTAGTGAATTTCAATGATTACTGCTGTTTTAACAAAACCCAGGTGGTTTCATTTCCCACCTCAAGATGTCACTGTAGCTGGAGATAAAACTACCCTGCAAGACAGTTCCATATTTCCATACCTTAATAAATTTGAAACTTCAAAAATACGATTCTATTTCTAAATTTCAAGGGTTTATAATGTCAGTTCTGGGGATAATTACAACTCTGCAGGCATCTTCATAACAAAGCACCATAAATTATCTCAGTTCAAACTTTTAATATATTTTTCTTCCCCTAGGAATCTTCATAAACAGTATTTTGATGATTTGAAGCCAGAGTGAGGATGAAAGAGAATTCTACCATGTAGAATTTCCAATAATTCAAAGATGCATAATTTCAATTGCTTACTTATTTATTTTAATATTTACAGCTTGCACGAGTACATTTTATTGCTTTGAAACGGCACACAGCAGCAGGTCAGGATTATTGTGGGTTTACATCCTGTGAGCTTCTAAGTAAATTGTCTGTTTTCTTGTGACTTTGTTACTTCCCTTACATTTTCTCTGTTGAGTTGATCTAATGCAATAGATACTTTTCTTTCTCAACCTTTGCAATTAATCAAATTTATCCTTTACTGAAAATTCCAACGAGTTTATTACAAAAAGTTTATTGCTGGAATAGGAAGTTCAAGCCCTTGTTACAAACAATTTAAATACTTCTGCCAAAGGAAAGTGGCGTCTTATCCTGAGGTCCTCACTGCTTACTAAACTGAGCTTTAAAAATGAAAACTGAAATCTGAACACAGAAGAACTTTCATTTGCTAGAACACAATATATAAGAAACATTCTGAAAGCACTAAAGCTCTTACTGCTTTGGGACTTTAGACACATTATATAGACAAGCTGACATGTGCAATGAAATTATGAGTGCTTATAATGGAGGTACCTAAATTTTTAAAATGGAATCATTGGCAAACATTTAACTACTGTGATACCTATCCATCTGATCAGTAAAAAGATGATAAAGTTCTAGGGGAAAGCTGACAATTTACTTTTGTCTGAAAATCACTATTTTTTTTCCTTCTATGGATCTATTGGTGTCTCTCAGAGCACCAATGCTCTAGCAATAAATGTACTAAATGCTGTGAGTTACCAGAAGAATAAATTTATCCATATTTTTAAAACAATATTAATGGTGGTGGCTTCAAATCAAGTCACTCTCAAAATGTTACACTGTGCATGTTCTGAATACTCTAGAATAAATATCTGTTGGTCCTGACAAGATTTTTTTGTTATCAGAGAAGGAAGGAAAAATAGTATGACTAGTAAGGACATGGCTGCCCTGACAAGAGCAAAGCCATGAGCAAAAACCATACAATTTTTCTCTAGACTTTTCCAGTTAAAATCCTCCTTAAAGACTTCCAACAACATTATAGCTTGCTGCTTCTCCTGACAGTCCATAAATACGCTAAAATTTGAATAAATACTTTCTCTGGTCTGAAACTTAAGACACTGTGCAGTTATCAGTAAATTGCTAACAGTTAAAAAATCTGCCTGTCTTTAGCCTTTATGCTTTTTATAAGCACTTGTAGAGAGTTCTAAAACTCTTGCTAAGAGGGGAAATACAGTGAAGAGAGTAACAAGGAGCAGCGAGGCCTCTGGACGTTCTCATCTGCTAAGTGTAATGAATCTTGTGTTCCTACATAATGCAGCCGTGCTATCGCTACGTGCACAACACCAGTGCAGCTGGGTGATAAATATTTTAAACATGACAGCTGACAAAACAGCCTGTTTATTAATTTTAACACATTTAAGTTACATTCAGTTAAGTTGTCTCCTGCCTCCTACACATAAAAAAAAAACCCCAAAACAAAGTATGCAGTGGGAATGCTGGGTACCAACTGTTTTGTTCTAAGATGGGCTGCTATTGCAGCATCCTGCCTGCCCCTTTATGTATTTTCTTTGATGCCAAGAAGTACTCAAGTACTGAATGTTCAAGTTATTGACCATTTTCAGCTTTACCCAGTATGACAAACCATTATATTTGAGTTGTTGCAGTTCTCTCACTGTCCACATCAGTTATGCAGTTTTTAAGATCACTACGATTACAAAGCAAACCACTTCAAGCAGCTTAATGGAGACTGCAGTCAGCACAAACCAGCTACCAGACTGTCATCTCATGAAACTCGAGAGATGAAAAAGGTTTATCTGCCAATATCATGTTTTCAGTTTGCTAACAACACTTCATTTTCCCCCTCCTTTCAATGAGAAAGGAGTCTCCATGGATTTGTTTTATTTATCTGAAAGGCTGAAATCAAGTGCTCTGAAAAATATTCACTACTTAATGCTAACAGCTAAATATACCCCAAATCCCCCAATCAAAATCAAAGCTTCCTCTGGCAGTGTGCAAACTGATTACATATCAAAGCTAGTCTCAAAAGTTAGCAATGTGCCAAAAAAAATTTAAAATTCCCAAAAAGCTAATTCTATGTATTTTCTGTCTGAATACTGAAAATCCTGAGGCAAAAAAATACTTTTTCCCCTTTTGATACCCACAGAATTTTACTGCATTTACAGCATTGCTTAATTGTGCAACCCAGCCTAGCAGCAATTCGTGGAATGCTGTTGAAATCTGGCAGAGTGGCTGTGGCACTGCTTCACAACATGTGTTCGTCTTTTGGCCACTTCCATTGTTTCCACTTCCACGTGCTATGCTCTGCAGAAATCACTTGTGTTTTTGTTAGGATCTTCAGAGCGGCTGTTACCCACTAAAAAAGAGTCCACAATCTAAATGTCTAGAAGTGAACTAATTACCCTGACTCCAGGTGAAACTGCGGAGAGCAGCTGCTTTACCTCACTGAAACCACAGGGCCACCAAGGGCTGCACTGAACTGAGCTGCCTGGGAAGTGCTGGTGAGGGATACTCCCTTTTCCTGTGAAGCTCTTCTGGGATGGGTTACCATTCTCTTTACAGCCTCTTGATATGCTGCTTCTCTAGAAATACACCGAGGAGGGGATGAAGGCAGCATCAGAGAGAGAGAATAAGTATATATAATATGCAGAAAGATTGCAGAAATGGCCATAAATAAATGTAATGGGAAAACCTGAAAATGATACCTGACCATCAGACATAAAGTGTGAGAGAACCTATTTACAGGAATAGAGGGAAAATTGCCCTTCAGCTTAGAAATGAGGGCTGACACATTTAAGAAGGGAGGATTTGATGCAGTTGCTTGTGACACTGCTGTTGCTACACTAGATATAAGTGAGCCCACAAGGTCCATTTTTGCTCTAAATTATCATGTTCTCTTCTAAACCTACTCAATTGTGTCTCAGAGATCAGCTTGTTATCTGAGAAGAGTGGGATGATTCCTGTCCTGGATACTGGCAAAGAGTGACAGATTATTCTATTGGCAGTTATATCCTCAAAATATAGCTAAAACCTGAATACACATTTGTTCTGTTACTAAATGTTGCATGCTATCCATTGAAACCAGTTTAAGAAGATCTCTTACTTCATGTATTATGTGAAGCAGAACATTATTTGTATTACTTTTCAAAAGAAAAAAAATAACTTACATTAAAAATACATTCACTTGTCTTTTTGTGTAAATTCTACACTCTTTGAATCCCTCTGATGGCCTTATACATTCATACTATGCTCTGGTTCAAAACAAGAGTATCTTGGTCCCTTTTCCCATTAGAAATAAACTCTTTAAATGGCTTCAGTCGTATATACATCTTCATGGCATGCAGAAGCAGTTTTTAAATCTAGTCTGACACCTTAGTTATTGCTTTTAACTTAAGCCATTATATAATCTATAGGTGATACAAAAATTCTAATGGAAAGCATTCCTTTTTTTTAATAGGATTTACAGAACAATGTGAAAAATAACCCCTAAGCTCTATCTAAATAGATTTCAGCTTTTCACAGTGAGCTATGTAACTCACCATATATTTTCATTTGTGGTTTCTGGATAGCAAAAGATATTGAATTAGGCATCAAGCCTTCACATCACTCTTTCAGAATTTGGTGGGTATGTGGTGGACTGAATGGCCAGGAATAATCATACTGTTCCCTGTGGCATAGTCTGAAAAAGATTCTGAGAGCACTGGGGGAAATTTCTCTAAGAAAATACAAAGTAGACTCAGAAAGCCCAAATCGTGCAGCCATAGTCAAAAAGAAAGACTGCAGCTTGTGCAGACACTTAAACAACTTTAATTTAGATAAGTAATGGATCAATAGCAATGAAGCCAGTATCAGGATGGACTGCAAATCAGGATAGTTACTCCAATGAAGAACCTGGCATCTCAGTGGGGCCCAGTCATCCTGCAGTTTCTGTGAGGCTGAAACTTTGCTGCTGCCTTCTGAACAAGCTACTTTACAACATCAAGCTGCAATCCCTAATGCTGCATGTACACATCCAGCTTTGGTACAGATGTACCTCAGTACAGAAAACAGACAACAGGAATGCAATCAATCAGAAAATACTGGAAACAGCATTCAGCCAGCATAAGGAAATCTGTTTTTAGTCAGGTCCTCCCAACACTAACACTCGGGTCAGACATGATGACTGGACTGCTTCAGAGCTAGTACTACTAAAAAATATTAAGAAAATAGGTACTTTAAGACAGTCATATGCAGCAGAGCTCAGACTCTGTCATTGATATTGTTGCATTTGGTGATGCTGCTGAACAGGCAATTCTGCTCCTCCAGCTGAAACCTGAGCAGGGAGAACTGGTCCTGTAGTGTGGGGGCTGTCACCACTTCTGCTCCCTGCTGGGACCTCAATAAAAACCTGATGTTTTTAAACCAGTGGAAGTAGAAGGCTAGAAGCAGCTTTGAGGTGCTTCAAAATGTCTTCCGTGGTAAGATGAATTGATAATTTCACACACTTTGTTCTCTCAGTTTGGCTGCCAACCCAATGGCTGAGCTATTACAGCGGCACTGTTCTTATGTTATAGCCTCAAATGCACTCAAACCTAATTTAAGATCCACCTTTTGCTCTGAAGTTGAAACCACGCTAGCAGTGAAAATGAGGCTGACTGCATCCAAATCTGCACTTACAAAATTAAAGGCACGACCTCCTTAGCAGAGGATATCTTGGTTGTCAAATTTACAACCACCAGAGATCACACCCTCCCTCAAATCTTCACACTTGACTTTCCTCTCTAATGAAAACAAAGATGGTTGCAATAAGCAACCATGGTTGTATTTTTTAATGCCACCACTTTTTGTGTATGGGAGGTAAAAGGAGACTTATGACTTCCCTAGGGATAGTGCATTTCCCGATATGTGAAAGAATAAGCAGATATTGCTTAGCATCTCAAAGCCTTGTCTATAGAGGCACTGTAGATACACGCAGTTAATAAGAGACAAAAGTCCTGGCCCTAGACAGCTTCCAGTCAAAACAGATGAAAGGATGGGGGAAAAAAAGCAGCAGTATTATCCTCTTCGTTAATATACATCTATATATATGAAAGCAAAGAACTGAGGAAATAGGTCATTTGCCCAGGACTGGAAGGAAAGCCTGTAAAAACAAATTTAAACTGAATACCTCACAAGTCTCAGTCTGGTATAATAAATAATTAATAAATAATATTATATAATATCATTACATTATATATTATATAATAATAAACAAGATTATATAATATTAAATATATAATAAACCCATAATTTCTCCCAAAACAATGTATTAAGGAAATGCCATAAATAAAAAAGCAAAGTGAAGACCAGCAGGATCATAAATAAAATACCATACAGAAATGTAAGCATGAACAGTTCTGATTTTACAAAACTTTCTTTGGTGTCCAATTTGGCTGTTTCACAGAAGCTGGCAAATATATGCTCTTGTACCAAAAAGTCATTGTGAAAAAACCCCCCTATTTTCATTTCTAATTATCTACCATAATACATTGATCCATTTGTGGACCACAGTCAAAACACTTTTCATGGCTGAAACACATGAGAGAATTGAAACACAAGAGAGGAATTCCTTCCTGGATATAAAGGAAAAGGACAAGACTAATACACATCTAGAGAAGACTCAGGAGAAAGAGCTGAACGTCTATCTGACAGTTACTTGTAGATGCATTTTTTGTTGCTTATTTTATACTTGTCTCCTCCAGAGACAATTGAGTATATTGCAGTAAAAAAAAAAAGTTATACTTCAAAATTCTCCCCTTTCCCATAGTATCTGTATTCTTCTAGCACTTCTATTTGAAGAAGTTTTTTTTTAAAATAGAAACTGATTCTTTAAAAAAACACCCTGTGGTGGCAAATACATAAATCTCTCATAGTGTCCTCAGAGCCTGTCTCTTTAGGATTATCATGGATTAGATTATTATGGAAAGGAAGATTTAAATGTCTTATTTACCTGAACAGCATCATAATACATTTTCTTGCCATCTTCATCTGTCTTGTCTGACATCAGCCATGCCTTGAGCAGGTATTCATAAAAGCTATCCCCAAGCCCTCCAATGGAGACATGATCTTAATAGGGAAGAAAGAGATTGAACAGCAATTTCATCTTCAGCCAGGACAATAAAATACAATTACAGTTTGAAACAGCGTATTTAATGATCTATTTCTACAACATCTTTAATAAACATAAGCCTGGAACCTCAGGAAAAACTTTACTGGTATATATACAGAATTATTTCTTTTATTGCTATATTTTTAATCTAGCTAAAGCGCCATAGTTATTTAATATCCACAACGTGCTGCAGGAGATCATGGCAAAGAAAAAACAATTTATACATGTTCATTCTAATTCACGTAGTCTATTCCATACAAAACCCTACCAAACGAAGTTCTTTTTTATATACTAAAAAGAGAAAAAAAGTAGAAGGTGCGCTCTGATTTGATAAAAGCTTTCCCTTTTAAATGTGCAGGCATTGCTCTTTTAGTCACTAACTTTCCATTTAAGTCACTTCATAAAAAAGGCTTTTAGCTCCTCACTGCAGAGTTGAATTTCAGGTTATTTAGTGGTATTTCTAAAATGCTGAGCCATATGTTTCAAAATAATACGACATTTCTGAACATCTGACTGCTCTCAGAACTCAGCAGCGGTTTGGAAGGAAAAAAAGGACTTCACCGCATCTGCAGAGGATTGTTCCTGTGACGCTGCTTTATTCTGTCCTGTGCTTACTATGTGAAATGATTTGGTACTACAGTTGCTGTGATTATTGAGTTGCAGAATTTAGGATGTGACTCTGTAAACACTAACACCACACAAGTCAGCCATTCAACATCAGTTGCACCAGTTATAGGAAATTTAGTGATGCTCTCAGCTGCTTGTACAAGATTGCACCCACTGGCTGTCCAGGAACCTAAGAGATTCTTGGCAAAATTTTGATGGGTTATCATGATTTCAGCCTAGATCCCCATAATACATGGAATGCTGTAACTATATATGCATGTTAAGTGTTTTTCTAAGCTCCATTAAGTTAAGAACAGCAGCTAGAGATTTGCTTTTGAAACTTGGTGCTGCCTGGTAAAATTAAGTGATTTGGCATTTATCGAGTCTCCAGTGAAAAATTTTCAAATACTTTACCAGGACTACTCATTTATAGCTGTCAGTTTTACAGCAAAGGAGGGTTCTGCTAATTCCACTCAATAAATCCTGGATGGAGATGTAATTACAGAGATCACACAGGAAGTCCCTGAGTCATACCACAAAATTCTGGCCATGAAAAAAGCCAAAAAAACCCTGCACAGGATGGTCCAGACTCATAAAGCGAGATGCAGAAGGGTTAGTGGTACTGAGCTCACACTTCCTGACACCTAACTCTGATCTTAGCTTCAAAGTTATGCCCCTGTTGGTGGAATTCAAAAGAACACAGAGAATTTATTTTTATACTGCTTTGTATCTTCTCTCCATGGAAAGCCTCCTTTCACCTTCCATACAGGTTGCAAAGACATGCAAATGTAGAAGATACATATCTGTCTATTTGAACTATATTAACGGTGTCCTCTTCCTCCACTAGCCTGTGACATGCAAAAAATAATTCAGTTTTCTGAATGTATCCTGTCCCCTTGCCTACCAAATATATTGTACCATCAAACCTGGGTTTGAAAGAGCTTTTTTTTTCCCCTACAACCTCTTTTGAATGAGATATATTGAAATTCTGGGAAGACTAAAGCATTTTTTTAATTAAATGTTTGTGTTCCAAAAGGAAAAGAGGTTTCTTAAAACAATGGGAACATTTCCTATGATCAGAGGCTGATCTTTGAACAGCAGCATTTAAATGACCTTTACGGTTTCCTAAATAAATTACCACAGAAACCTCTGACATTTGCAAACTAAATAGCACAAGCAGAGTTTCATCCATAATAAGCCCTGTTATTATATACATTATTGCAGTAGACAAATCCAATTGACGCATGCTGCAGCAAATCACTGTCAGTTTACTGTCAAAATAACAAGGGCTAAATGAATTTACAGGAACAATGGCAGAGATCCAGCAGTAGCCTTCACAGCCACAGCACTGCTGGAGAAGAAACATTCAGAAACCACTCCTCCCACCCCACTTAATGTTTGAGAGAAAATATTTCTGTCTTGTAGCAGTTAAGGGTCTTGGTTGTTTGTTTTTTTTCCTTCTGCTATAATCAGCTGAAAGCAGCCTAGAATAGCAATCTCAAATAACACATCTTTCAAGACTCACATTCCGATCTCTGCAGGGAAAAAACTAGTTAATCAGTGTTAGTGAATGGAGGCGACTGATACTGAAGAGATGCAACAAGATGGAACTTGTCTCTGCTGCTTCAGCATGCCAGGGATAGACCTGCACCAACATCTGTGCCCATCATTCACAGGCACAGGAAGCTATTTATTTGTCAACACTGCGTGCTGCTGGAAAGCAAAGCTCGTGTACGCTATACATTTTTTTGTTGGTGCACGCCAAGAAAAACTGGCATTTCGTGTGAATGAGGAGTGCTTAAGGCACAAATATATTAGAAATATGGAAATAACAAAGGCCATAAGGCAGAGTAAGTGTTTTGACTGCTTTAAAATATATAAGGCAGAGCCACTAACTGCCTCAGCCACTAGAAAGATCTGCTCTCATGAAGCATCAAAAGGCTGCTTCTGTGGCTAACAGAAGCCAAGAAAGGAGTTAACTGGACCTGGCTCACAGGTGCTGAGATTGCCTCTAACCAAATCCAGTGCCTATGGCTGTAGGATCAACATGTCCACTGGGAAATGTAAGGAAGAAAATAATAGAAAGACACTGAGTTGTATGAATAGGATGATGACAGACTGAATCTAAGCAGAAAAAGTGGAAAAAGCAGTAAGGTGTCTCGAATCATGATCCTGCACACTGTGCAGGCTTTTGACATGTGGAGATCAGAGAAAGCCATGAACAAGAATAGGCTCAGTCATGAGGAAGGGGCTAAAGAATTCAAGTAACTCAAGTATTTTATACTCTTTTCCTTCTAATTTTGGTATCTTCAGTACTGGTACCAAGAGGATTAATGCTATGACACATTTCTGTTTAGTTTTCTTCCTCAGTTGGTGGCATTCAACTTCAACAGAGATCACAGCTGGTATTAACTGGAAAGACTTGTCTTATTACTTCTTTTTCTTTCAGTGGAGGCACACTACTCTGAAAATGTGGAATTTGATTCAGACAAGCTGATAATGTTTCCTTACACAGCTAGTTCAGAAAGAACTTCAGATTTTTGAATAAGAGACTTCTGTAGTCCACAAATTCCTTTCCAAAGTCATACATATTCATACATTTTCCTGCTTCACAAGCCATTTTTCTGAAAGCTCAGAAAAAGTGTATTAAAATACAGCAAATAAGATTATTATTTGTACATCTGCAGTATTTTTTACATTTTATGGAACCTCAGATACAAAGTGAGTTTCTATATATTATAAAAGCTCTTTATAAATAAATAAATAAATAAATAAATAAATAAATGTAAAACATGTAACAGTGACTGCAAGAAGTTAACGACTGCAGAGCACACTGATAGACAGGTCACAGTACCAGAGTTCAGCTACTTACGCTGGCCCCACTGGCCACTGCTGGGATTCAGGTAGTTGGGGTAAAGACCCTCTGGCTTATCCAGTCGATTCAAAACTTTTCGGATATTCATTACCTAGTGGAAGGTACAAAACACTGAGCACTGATCCATTTTCCCCACAAAATACAAGAGTGCAAATAAGCCTAAAAATAACCCCCCTGATCTCATTCAACACATACACCCAAACACCTCTGTGCAATCATATCGCTATTGAAAAAGCTGATATCATCATGCAAACAAGTTCCTGAAAACCTCTGGAGTTTCTGTGTCAACTGTCAGCAGTGAAACAACAGGAGCGAGCTCCAAAGTTCACAACCTGCCATGAAGAGTATCTCCCTTCTCCACAGGATACTGAACTTAACTGAGGCTATTTGCCTTAACTAAGTTCAGCTACATCAGCATTATATTCCTTGCATACCTAAATCAGAATTGCAATTAATTTTAATAATAATTTTAAAATATTAAGTTCATCATCTAGTTCAGATGTGGAAGTGAACTGTAAAGGAGTTTTGCCTGGAAAGGAGAGCATGGCTGGAACTGACTGAGCTTTATACAACCAGCTTGCCCAGCAGCAGGGACCCAGGCAGCCCTGAGCACTCTGCAGGCACTGCTAAGGAGCTCACTACAAATGAGATGCCCGGGGAAACAATTACAGTCCAGATGCTCAGCAGCTGGAGCCATCCAGCAGCACAATCCACTGCAGAGCACATGAAATGAGTTATACTGAATTTTAGAATTCACAGAAAAAGCAAATGTAGCATCTTGGGAGAATGAGGATCCCGAGTACTGCAGGCCAGAAATTTTAACAAAAAGGTACTGACAGCTTCATTATAAACCCCTGAGTGCCTAGAGACCCAGTGAAGTAGCTACTGAAAGAGAAGATAAATTAACTTATACCAAGCTGCAGAAGGATTTCTGTTGTGGTACACAAACTGCCTCCTGCATCTTGACACTATTCATTGCCCAAATGCAGGCTGCAACGAGTCCTAGACCTCAATTAATGAGATTTTCTATGAATACTTCCATGCAAAGCTTATTCCAGTGTTTCTTCTTCTTTATCAAGTGCACCAGCCCTGGAATGGTTTGCCTCAGGTCTTTGGAACTGCAATCTCTAAAGCGTTTTAAGAACAGCTTACACGAACAGATTTTCAGCATCTTGCAGCTAGAGCATCATGCTGGAGCATGTGTAGGAGAACCACAGGCTAGGATTTTTAAGATACACACTTTGATTGTCTCTTGGTAGAACAGATGTTATGCATTAAATTATCATAAAAGTCAAAAGAAAATTAACTTATGTTGTCAATTTGTTTCTGGCTATTCCTCAGCGCTGCCAACCCCTCCCCATCCACTCCCCCTCCCCAGTTCAAATTTAAGAGAAACTGTCCTTAAATTTACCCCTAAATACATGAAAATTGCTAGGAGTTTGCTTCACAAAATTTATTCCAATGCTGATGATGGTACGGCAACAAAGCCACTCAGTCCTTACCCAATAATAATTTCAGATTTGACTATTGCTTTTAGACCGACTGCTAAACACTTGGAGTCTCATCAATAATTAGATTATTAAGTCAATATCAGTTTTAGCTAACATGGGGCAGCTGCAGTAAGAATACAAAATCAAAGAAAAGACTAGGTTTTAATTAGGAAACAAAAAGAAGATAAATGATAAAGTGTATTATGAAGAACAGGACTTGCTGGCTATTAGTACATCAAAAAGCAAGGCAAAATTGTTCAGATGGGAATTGAGGGAAGGAGGAGTTCTTTCCATGGCTCACATAAATAAAATGTATCCAGAAGACAACGTTATCAAATTTTGGAAGAATTAGTATGCACAACTGTTTTGTCTAAGCATGCGGTTTTTTTATCCTTCCCCAAAGAGAATTCAAAGTATATTTCTGACAGGTCAGTGCAGCAGAAGGGCTTTCTGACCTCACTGACAGCAGTGGTATTATACAGCATTTTGAAGAATAAACTTGTTGAAATCACCATGGTGCTTTGCTTTCTCTAGACATCAGTTATTATCCTGAATATAATGTCAGGTTTTGTTTACACCCCATTAAGTAAAGAACTGAAGAAAGCTCCACAGTCTGATTGTTTAATGTGATACTAATTTAGAACATAAACAGAAATTAAATGTTTTATGGGGCCATATACAAGAACATACATCAGAATAATTTTGGAAGAGTTTTTTGACTTTTTAATACAAAAACATGCCAAGGTGATTAGGGAAAATGTGACAAATGCTTACAACTGAGGAAAATCCAAATCTCTCCCCGTTCATATTATGAATATATTACGAATATGCGATTTTCTTTTACAACATGATTTTGACAGAGCAGTCTAACCTTTTCAGCAAAGACAGGGTTTCCAGACAGGTGGCTCAAATGTACAAACTCCAGATGCAAAGTCCCAAATTCTGCCAAGATGCTGCTTCCGCCAGAGGCCCACGGCCAATTTCGACCAATTCCACTAAGATGGGGGGGAAGAGAAAGACAGAAAATAATCATCAGCATCTAGAAGGCAATGCTAATGAAATACAATAGGCAGTAGCTATACCGTTCTCGTAAGAAGATAATTAATCTACAACGTACTTAATATATATGTAAGGAGCCATGCTTCAGCAGCCTTCCGTGATTTCACCACAGGACCTTGAATTACTTCAGTCCAGCTCTGCTTAGGCTGTAAAGTTGCTTCTTGAAGCAACCCAACCCTTTTAGCTCACAAATGGCTCCATTACACTTATCGCTGTAACAGCGTTTCATAGCAGAATATAATGTTTAAAGACATGACAAAAAACCACTGACTATGAGAAAACATTCTCATACTTCACCTGCTTTCCCCTGTACTTAACACAGCATTCTCCAATTCTAACTCTAATTTTTAAAGTGCAATTGTTTATTAACTTAAAAATTGCATATCTACAGAATAGGCTTTAAGTTAAAAGTATTGCATGCAGCAAATCTGTCTTAACACATGAGAATTTAATAGGGTAGGCTAATTATGTATTGTCTGTTTGGGCACTCTTACTGAGATGAGTAACTTCAGTTTTAATTACAACCTAAAGATACTTCACAGCAAAATTAATCTCAGGATTTGTGTTGAGAATAGAGAAAAGCACATTTATTGCTAAACCCCCACTAGAAACTAATGCTGGTTGAGACTCAGGACGGAAAGTCTACTGAAGTTTCATTACAAAAAAGTGGTTTCGTTTTTCCCCTTGAAATTCCAGCAGCAATATTCACAAGAAAACTCTGAAATTAAAGAAAAGCCAGCCAATATTCCAGAGCATCTAGGTGAATAATGACATACTAGATGGGCATATTATTAGGATGAATGTTACATATAAATACACTTATTAGGTACTGGAATGCCTTCCTCATTTCCAAGTTGTAAACAGCATTAAACACAAACGCATCCATATATAAATAAAATTTTAATTTTACTTTTACACATAAGCAGCCACTACAGTCATCAATTAGCAGCTGAAAATAGGGCATTCTTCCTGAGTTAAAATGTGACCCAAAAACCAAAACCCAGCAAAAAACCCAATAAATCATGATGGAAGTTCTCAGATGTGTTAAAATCTCTTCTTCAGAAGATCATCTATAACTGAAGTTTAACCAGTACATGGAAATTAAGACTCCATTAAATCAGTGTCCCCACTAGCTATATTAACATGGTATTTTGAGACTTCTGCCAGACATACAAATAAAACCAAGTCATTAAACTTTAAAAGCAGAGAAAAGGCACAGAGAGCACAAAGGAAAGAGATCTGATCAGGCTCCCCTGGTTGACCATAAAGGAGCAAGAGGCTGGGACACATGAAGTCCTCTGATGTAAATAATTGCCCAAAAGTTGTTTCTAATCTTCATAGCTGCAGAACAAAATCAATGATACAATGAAATCAGGGTACTGCAAAGATGCACACAATCCCAATTTGATATGGTGTTTGTGTGACTGAAACAGAACACAAGTTTTATGGGATCTTTATATCTCATTTTAAGATCTATCTTGCAAGGATTAGTGTACTTTTTACATAGTGAAGAGAAACCCACACCTGGTTTACAAGCTGTCTGCACTTCAATCTACTGTGGCTTGGGATTTTTTTGAACGGTGACATAAAAGCATCAGATATTACACATAACAGGATCAAGGTGAGTACTGCAGACAACATGGCTGGAAATCTCTTCTGTACAGACAAGAACTTACAGACTGGTTATCCACCCAAGAACAGACCCCATCTCTGGTACACACTATCTCAAGTTCTGACTGCTGACTTCTAGATGAAAATATTTGAGCTTGTTTCCAAATCGTCCAGATTAAAAGAGGTGACATAAAGTTCACAGGGAGAAAATAAAAAAAACCCTCAGCATTTTGAAAAGTTACCATGTTATGGTGCAAATGGAAAAAGCACACATGCTTTTTTTCTATCAAGTTTCTCAGTCAATCTCAAAGTGAAAACATCGAGCTGTTCCTGCAGCAAGGCATCAACCAAAATTGACAGAAAATGTAATAGAGTCCCTACTTGCACTCCACCCCAGTGTCTGCTGATATCAATACAACCTGCCAGAACACTTTGATGTAGTGTGTTTTGTTAACAAGGAAAATTTCCAAACACAGCTGTCAAAAGGTTTTCTGCATGCAGCAATGCGTTTTGCCATGAGTGGAAGATTCTTCTTGTTTAAGATGGTATGAAAATTACAAACTTGCATTCTTTACTCTTAAAGCAAAAAATAAGTAGAAATAAACAGCTATGCTACATCTCATGTACTATTTAATGTAGCTTTCATTTTTTCAGTTGGGTCGGCTGGTTAGAAAAAAAAGACATCAATGTATTTCTGGTAAATCTGCAAAACAACAAGTCTATGTGCTGGTTTAGTCTCAGACAGGAGCCCTGTCAAAACTGACAAGCTCATTTCAATAAGGGGTAGAATCCAAGACTGGCACTTCAGTCCCTCAACTATTTTTCATGCAACCTTCAGCTATGGATGTCTGGTATTCTCTCATATCATAGAAGGGTTTGGGTTGGAAGGGACAGTAAAAATCACCTGGTTCCAAACCCCCTGTCATGGGCAGTGACACCTTTCACTAGACCATAGTGCTCAAAGCCCTGTCCCACCTGGCCTTGAACACTTCACGCCACAGCTTCTCTGGGCAACTGATTCCAGTGTCTGCCCACTCTCACATTAAAAACTTTCTTCTTATTATGTAATCTAAACCTAATCTCTTCCAGTTCAAAGCCATTCCCCTTTGTCCTATCACTACCTGCCCTTGTCAAAAGTCCCTCTCAGCTCTCTTGCAAGACCCCTTTAGACACTGGAAGGCTGCTGTGAGGTCTCTCCAAAGACTTCTCCAGGTTGAACAGCCCAATTCTCTCAGCCTGTCTTCACAGGAGGGGTGCTCCAGCCCTCTGATCATCTTCATAGCATATCTTTCATCTTTGAGAGCAATGGAACAGGAAAGTTTTCCATATTCCCTCACACTAATTGGAACACTCACAGTGCTTCTGATTCCATTTAACTCCATCCTTATTTTAAGGTGATATCCAGTGTGCACTATGCAGACAGTCAGCTCCTCAAGGGACATTATCAGAGACCAGGAAACACTCAAAAAAGCTTGCAGCACACAGAACATGAGAGATTTCACACTCTGATCATTTTTGATTGGGAAAGTAGACTTTGACTTTTGTTTAACAGTAGCTTGGCTTAAAAAAAAGAAGAAATGAAGAGGGTGGTCTTTTTTCAGCCCTGCCCTTCCCACCCTCCAAATCCTAAATACTGTATACTTTTAAACAGAACAGAATTTTAAAAAGAGAGAAACTGAACAGAACAAAGTAAATGGAAAAGCACATCTGTGTCAGGGATTATGAACAATAAATACATTTATAAATTACTTGAGGTGCCCTAGAAAATAATATGCAATAAATAAATGTAATAGCTTAGTAAATCTTAATAACTAGGCATATTAAAATACTGATTTCTGCCCATGCATGAGACAACATAACCAGTGCTCCCAACTCAGACATTTTTCAAGCTCTTCACCATTACCATTATTAGGGTGAACAAAAACTTCTGCAAAGTTACAAAAAGCAATGCTAAGTACCTATTTATTCTTCAGCCATAAAGTCAGTGCTGGGTATCTCATTACTCTTCAGGTATGAAGCTATGCACCGGCTTCCTGAAGTCTTCAGATGCAAACCTGAGTCTCTAGTGAAAGGTTTTATTTCTACTCCCGAGTTTTAGCAAACCTATGTAATGTTGCAAGTTCCTATATGTTTGTTGTTTTTTTTTTCTTTTTTTACTTAAGTCAAGAAACTACAGCAGCAATCTGAACCCAAAGAATGATCAGGACATTTGGAGGATCCTCAAAAGGTGGTTTATGACACTGTGCCAAACTTATGTGCAGATCACTCCTCCCAATCAAAGCAAAACCTGTAAAGCACTGAAAAGTTTTTGCATCTTATTTTCACTCAGTTTAACAGTTTAATGACACAAATGTCTTGTAAGCTGACAAATGCACTTTTCAGAAAGAGATGGAGGACAGCAAAGGGGGCCAAGTATGATACTCTTTATATTAGTTGAATTCCTTTATCTTGCTTTCTTTTAGTAATCTACTTTGACCCTGATTTTTTCAATTTTTCTTATGTTGATACTACAACCTGTACGAAGTGTCAGTCATCTACTGACATCAGAGTTAGAAACAAAACTCCTACTATACACTTCAGGAAGGAAAGAGGGAAGGAGACACACTACTCAAACTAATTTGAAGATCCAGACGAGTACTAAAATAATTTCAGTTTATAGGGCACTATTTTAACCTATCTCAAATCACTGTGTCTAAAATCGTATATTTTACACTGCATAAACCACAAAAAATTTCTGTCACATATTCATAGACCTTTAGGACTTATTATAACTAGTATTATGTAAGTAAGACAAATTTGAAGTGAGGATCTGGATCAGGGAAGCAGGATCAGCCCTGGTTTATAATATTTCTCGCTGATTTTATAAATTTTGTTTCTGAACATTGAGTGCCGCAGAATCTGTAAATCAGTGTTTGTAATTCTACTTTCATTCATTCTTGGGAAACATGACCCTGATTGACCTGGGCTGCTGGTAACTCAACTCAGTATTTTTCCAGCAGGCCATTGTTGGTCCATCTGTACATAAGAACAGAAAGTATGAGATCACCAAGTCTTCTAAAATGTACAGAATGTACCAAGAGAGAGAACCACAGAGGAAGCATGAATATTCAAAGGTTGCTTTTTTAAAAATTACTGAAATTCAGAGGCATAACAATATTTAAAAGCGTTTTAAAAAACTATACTACATCCCCAATATATATAAAGCAGCAGATAATTTTCAACTGAAAGGAAAAGCAAATCCTCAGGGAAACTGCACAAATACTTCAAAGGGTCAGACACTTATCAAAACTCTTGTCATCAGTGAGCAGAACTGTTTGTCTCCGCAGAAAACTTGTTCATTATACCCCAACCTTTCCTGGAGGATGCCAGGACAGCTCTGCAAGCTGGAGGCAGGGCAAGAAGTCAGAATTAAAATGCACCAGCACAACAGAATAGTCAGTATCCTCCTGCAGACTTAGCCAGTAAAAAGGTGAAAGGCCAGAATAAAAGAGACACAGCAGCAACAATGCGAAGTGTCCAAGCACCGCTCTTGAGAAAGGTTTTAGAATTAAATATGAAAATAGCTCCCAACAGCCCCTTTGGACTTTACTAATGCTGATTTTTTTCTGTAAGAAAATACCCTATGACTGTGGGTGAAAATGCAAAAAACAATGACAGAGAAACGAGAAGATGGCACTGAGAAGGGCCCATTGAAATTCACCAGAGCTGGAGCACGCAGGTTATGCCTCGTACTACCAACAACGCTGAAGGGCCGAGGAGGATCTGCCTGGAAAATACAGCTTGTGACTGGAATTGGTTAGGCTTAATCCTGCTTTAAGAGGATTTCTGCAGGAGCAGAGCGCTGCCCAGCCCAGTCTGCAGAACCTGGCTTATGTCACCCCACACCACCCCCTAGGACACCCAGGAGAGAGGGACCTTCCCAAACAGAGGTCGAGAAATAGGCAGAGTGTCGCAATGGGCACACAAACATTCCTGCAGCTTTCCCCTCCCAGCACCCCAGGACGCACTTCATGTTTCTCCTTGAGTCTCAATCCCCAGGCAAACATGCCTGGAAAACAGAAGTAATGTAGAACTATCAAGGTCTTCTTGTCAAAGAAAACCACAAATCATCCCCCGCTTGTTTCCCCAAAGGAAGCCTGTGGTCCCCAGACAATTTTGAAAGCGTAATATGATTGCATTTCCATGTTTCAGTCTTAAAATTATGACCACATGCCATTTGGCTGCACAGATGAAATCCCACACTGTAATTCAGCAGAGAGACGCTGCGTGCCAGCTACAGGTCTGACCATGAGAGAAGTTGGGGAAATGTGAGAGCACTGCAGCTCCAGCAAGGGTACTCACAGAAATTAATCTCTTTGGGGCTCCCCTGATAATCAGTACAGGGAGATAACTGAATTAAATCACTTCACAGAGGAGATTAAACTGAAAATGGAGTCTTTCCTGTTAGAGAGTAAACCTACGGAGACCAGTCTCCTACAGTTACCCCCTGCCAGGTGCCCAAATCTCAAAATTTCAATCAGCTTCACAGGTACCGGATGGGATTTTTAACTCTCTACAGGCTAATACACATAACAAAAGGGAGGACTGGAGATAAACACTCTGTAATGTTATATTTTAAGATCTTTAATTACATAAAAAAGTTTTTTCCTAGCTCACAATTTATCTTTAATGATTTTTTTAGGAACTAGATCATTTTTATGGCCTGTTCCAATCCAAACCATTCTGTGATCCTATATTTCAATCCAGTAAGAACAATCTCCAAGGGCACAGTCCATTTTGTCAGAATTGCTCATTATTCCCATGTCTTCCTTTTATAAAAGGTCAGTATGAATACATAGTGTCCAGTCACAGCATTTCTAATGAAGTGTTTATATATTGCAAAAGCCTTCAGTCTATTTTTCTTCTGTCACTACCAGTCTTTTGTAATATTTTAATTTAATTAAATCAACTAAGTCTCCTTAGAACAAATGAAGAGAGGTCAGTAAACCATCAGGTTTTTCATTTAAATACTCAGTATCTATTTGTGATTTTAAACAAAATATATTTAAAAGATGAAGTTGCTATAGAGCCATAGATGGCACAAAACACATCACAATGCTAAATAAAACTTAATTGCTTTCAGAATTTCCTAGGCAAATGATTGAACTCAAACCCCAACAATTAATATGTTCTAAATATACAAACACACTCAACATAAAAATAAGCCAATACTGGGGAAAAAATATTTTATGGATACTACAGTGGCATCCTCTGGGAGAGTACTCCAGGATAACCCTGCTTGAGCAGGAAGGTTGGACCAGATGATCTACTGTGGTCCCTTAAAACCTGACCCATTCTATGATATGTGATCCCCTAGCAAAGGGAGACAAATGTCAGCCAAAAGGATGATTCTCAGAGGCCATTTTCATAGAGTATCTAATGTTTCACACATTATTTCAGATTGCCACATCTGAAAATACTTTCATAAGAATATTTTTTTGGATTGCCCTGAATGGAACCATTTTTCAATGTGTCACAAAAAAAAATGAAGAGCGGCTTCTTCTCTTCCCAGAAACCAATGCTGATCATTAGACACACATTCCTTCCCAACAACTTGCTGAGAGGCTAAATCCCATCCACAGACCACACTGGGGGAGTTAAAGGATGATCTGCTGTTAATACTTTTTAGAAGAGGTTCCCTTTCACATTCCTATGCTACATCTTTGTCCTTTTAGTACTGCAGCTAACTAAGAATGCTAATAAACTATGCTGTATGATTTGATTTATTAAGAAGCTGTTAAGAAAATTTTTAATTAGAGGTTCATATTTTAAAGCAAAATTAAAAACAAACCCAACTATGGAACACACACGCAATGCTTGCTAAAATTTCATCTCCTCTATTTGATAAATTACATGCTCTAAAGATTTTTTTTTTTAAAATTTACTTCTTTCTCCCCCACCCCCAAAAGTACAATATATAGCATCCTGGTTTAAGGGCCTGTCTTCACAAGCACTGAAACTGATGATTTATTTGTTAATACCTCAAAGATATTTAATGTGCTTTTGTTTTCCCCATAACTGGAAAATCATCCTTACACTTGTTTGAGAGTAGAAAGAAAGGTACAGAAATTCCATGTTTGCACACACCACTGGCACTCAACTCTTCCACCCAAGTCCTGTGGTGGGAGCTGCCAAGGCAGGGTCAAACTGAGGAATCTGTGACAGGACTTGCACACTAACTGCATATTTCTAGACCCAGTAGCAAATGTGAATATCTTCTTATCCAACTTTCAATAAATGACAATTAACTTTTTGCAGGCTTAGGTGGTCCCAGAATCACCCAAGGCATCCAGACTTCCGCTGGAGCTGTGACTTTTCTACAGCTTCCCTTCTCCGAGACAGGAAAATGATTATCATCTGGTCAAGCGCCTCTCATTCACTGTCTCGACAGCTGGAGACAGCTGAAAAAGAAGCTGAAAATCAGCTAGCTAGCCTACAGGCTAGTTTTTGATGTCTGTTTTATTCCTCTTTGTAAGGAGGATCATGTAGGCAAATTTTTAACAGCTGGTTAGCTTTTCAGCTGTGACAATAAATGTGTTAACTACTGCCCTTGCCTAACCACTGCCCAGCTGGCAGCTTCCTGCTCAGCCCAGCGGCCCTCTCTGAAGACTGACTGACTGATATCAGCCATGACCTGGAGAGGTGATCTCTAGGGATGCTGATACAGCAGGAGGAGGCAGACAGTGAATTAGTGCCATCAGCAGCCCCAGGAGGAAGACCTACACGAGTGGTTACTCCATTTTATGGGAATAAAAAATTTACTACATATGTCCGCAATGTCAGACAAAACATGAATGTTTTTTACTGCAACAAGTGATATAATGAAGAGGTATAGCCTCAAGAGCTGTTTAGTTTGGGAACATTAATTCTGTCTATTTGCCTATTCATATGCAGTTAGCATTAATATATGCTGATCTCCCGGCCACTTCAGTGATGCCAGTGCAGGAGATGCATCCATTCGTACTGGAGACACATGCACATCATCATCTGTCTGGAAATGAGAGCAGAAAAATCAGATTGCTGTGGCTAACTGTTCATCATTTCAGAAACTACCAGCACAGCCCCAAAAGGATGCTAATATGGAACTGATTTTAAAACAAGATCCCTGCTTTTCTCTGTGAAGTTCATCAGGGCCTTCAAAGGCAATGTCTGTATTTACATTTTTCAAGATGAAAAGTTACCCTCCTCCCAGCATTTTTACCTTTTATCTTTATAAGGAAACATACCCAGAGACTCTAAAGCTGCCCTAGAATGGTCACCGGCTCTTTACTTTACTTTCAGGCAAAAGGGTAAAATGTTCAAATATTATCCAGTTAACCACCCAACTGGCAATTTCTCTTGAAACTGCACAGAACAGAGACTGAAGAGCACTATTAATGTAAAAGCAGGAAGTGAGCAGGAGGTACATGAAGTACAAACTTTCCAGTACCAGCCTGTGCTATGGCCTCTGCCAGGACAGTTCCCCACCTCCCAGAAGGATCAGTCAGCTGTGGCAGACACAGGGGAGGCAAGAGAGTTCTGTCTGCTCTGTGTCCAAGTCATGCTACATGAAAGTATTCTCTGTGGTGAAATGTATCTGCTCACGACTAGGTCAGAGTAGTGATGGCTCCTGGGGAACACTGAAGTGAGAGGACACTACAGTGAATGGAACAGCACACAGGGAGCAGGAGGAGCCAAGACCGAGATGGAGACCAAAATGCCAGAGAGAACCAAGATGAAGAGGAAACAATCTCATCTGCCTCTGGAGAGCAGCAGAGAATAAGCAAAGGCCAGTGAAATTGCCTGTGGGAAGACCATGCTTTACTGCATGCATTGAAATCTGACAGCTGCTGAGAATAAAAATAAATCACCTCCTCCATAGGCTCCAAAAACCACCAGACACCATCATATACTTCTTTTGTGGTCTGATACATGGTTTTTAGACATCTGGATCTAGTGATACTGTGTCTATTGACATTTAAAATAATCAGAGTACCTTATTTTTACAAAACAGTCCATTCAGACTGTTGGGCTGCTTTGTTTACATCAAATTCCTGTAACATTTCTCTGTGGAAAAAGACTGAATTTCTTTAGGATTTTACAGGCAGGGTTCATACAACCCTCTCCTTATGGCTGTCTGCCCTGTGACACTTCTCACATTATTGGTGCTCTAAAGGGGCATCAAAGCTTGTGGAACTGGCACTGTGTGGCAAACCAGCAGAGCACTAAGCTTACATCTACATGCCCACATGAGAAAGGGAGAGACAATTAGTAGTCAGGCATTACATGATCTGAAATATCACTGTGACACATGTCAAGTGTTTAAAGGTAATTTTCAATCTCACCATCTAAAACTGCACTAAAACTGTACTTGTTACCATAATAATTCCTGATAAAAGTTGTCTGAGCACAGCTCAGACCTATATGTCTCCCGCAATACACTAATGAATAAACAAAACAATTCCTGCTTCCTATTACTTTATATACTACGGTTTAATTAATCAGTTCCAAAGGCTAAAAAAGCAACAGGGAATAGAACACAACAGAGCAACGCCAGAGATAATAAGTACTAGCATGGACTACTTTTAATCAGGTCCCCAAAGAGAAGCGAAAATAACAGGAAATGAAAGTAATGAATGGAATTTCACAGTTCTGCCATCCATGTGATAAGTTAAGACGGAATAGAAGAAGGTGGTATTAGAATGAAATTCCCTGCTGTAGCAAGTGGTGTAACTCAGTGTTACTGACAGTCAAAAACCTTACAAAGCCAAACCCAAAGAAGAAACATCCTAAGCAAAGCAAGAAAAAACTAACTCCTGCTTCTGAGAAGCAGATTCACTGGGCAGGAAGATAATTAAGAATTTCAGAAGAGTCTGTGAGAAACACCATTTATCTCTGTTCTTGTCCTCTCCACCATGCCTTTTAATACTAAAAGACAAACTATCTCTTTAAGTTTAAAGCTTATTTCATGACTTCACATCTCACATTAAGACTGCTTGGTGCCTTAAAACCACTGTAGCCATGGCAATCAGCACTCTTGACATACTTAGTACATCCCTCTGTAAGACTCTGCTCCCTGTTCTGTATCACTTTTCCAACATTCAACTTTTAGGTTATCCTTTCTTTTCTCCTGAGGATTTGCTATAAATCCACCCCCACCCTGATCAGTTCATTAACTTCTGACTTCAGTTAGTTTCTATCCCACATCAGAATTCCTTGACTAGTAACTGGTGCTCAAGTTTTGCTAAATTGTTCTTTCGCTATATCAGTTGCATTGTCCAAGTGCAAAGAAATGTTATTAACTTCCTTTGTCTGTAAAATAATTTGTTACGAGGATGAGTGTTGGGCAGTTTGCATTTGGAGGCGACTAGGTAACAGAAATAGGGTGGAGAATTGGTGCTAGAACCCAGAACTTCCTATCTCTTTTTTTTCTTCTTGATGCATTTGTTGGGCTTTTTTTTTTGGCTGCCCTCCCCCTTTCTGGCTCCACAACTCTCCTCTTGCTCTCCCAGTCAACTTCCTTGTTATGAGATATTCTTTCTTTTACTGACAGTCACTAGAGATGAAGTTGTCTCCACACATCCCCAAGTGGAAGGCAGTGAGACGTGCCTGATGGAGATCCTGCAACAGCGGTCCCCTCCAATTCAGGCTAAGGACACTCACAACCCAAACAAGGGCATTACTTACTGAAACATTGTGAAAACCATGGCTTCTCTATCAGAAAGGCTGGAGTCAGCTTTTCAAGAAAAGCCACTACTGATCTTCTGGACAGGACAAAATCCCAGTATTTGGTCTTTTCAGTCTGATGAGGACTTAAAAGAACACGTGAAGATTCAAAGCACCAAAGCACAGATGGCAAGTGACAGCTATATGTAATTTCCCTGCCACTAATTTCCACTTTCTCACTTCCTAGCACTAATTTTTCAATACCCTAAATAATCCTAATCTCAATATCAGTCATTTAAAATATATCTGTATCGCTCTTGTCTATACAGTCCATATTCATCCCTTATCATCCAATGGTAAATCTAAAAAGTGGATTTAATCTTTTGCTTCTCTGAACTCAATTAGCTCATATTAGCTTCTTGTGTCATGAAAATATTTTATGTGGGTTCACAGTCACTCAGGTTAGAAAGTCTTTCAAAGCATCTAGTCACATTTATTGTGCTTGATGCCGCATGTGGTGCCATTAAATGTTTCAGTCATACATTCAAAATCATTACACTAACTGCATGGCTCCGTTATTAAAAATAATGGGCTGACAAGTTGCAAAGGTCTGTTTCAAGCCATTTTGTAGCTACCAGTCATTGCAAGGAGCCTGCGTCAAAGGCTTGCTGACTGACAGTCAATTATATATTTCTCCTTCTAATACAGCTGCTGGATCAACAGTGGTTTCAGATACTGGACAGCTTGTCACAGGACTTGCAGCTGTGATATTCATCGGATATTAACATTAACTTAACAAATGGTGTAAATTACACTTGCATATGTATTTGCAGATATGTGTATAAATCTAAACATGTACAATACAGAGACATCACTGTTGTCACTGAAGAGAGGGAAACCTCTCTTCAGTATCTGCTGTCACAGATGCTGTGACAGCTGTATGAAACTCTACTGAAATGGCATTCTGGTTCACTGAAAGGGACAGCTTCCCCAGATTAAAAAAACTGAAGTAGTCTTTTTCAGACTAGTGTTCTGAAAGACATAATCTGTTTTGACAAATGCTTTAAGAAAAGTATAAATGTCCTCTTCTTCCAGTCTGCTTCAATCTTCTTGTTTTTCTTTACCCACACATTGCTGTGTCATATAAATCCATTTGTTCTGGGATCAGATAAACATTTATTTTTCTCAGTGTCAGTCCCACTCACAGCCACTAGAAACACTGGTGGTCGCTTCAACAGGCACTGATCGAGCATTGAAATCCTGTAGCTGTCATTAAAATTGCTGCAGAGACAATAAGTTAATACGAACGCAGGGAATCCCTGCAGCCAGACCGAAATACCAGTATCACCATATAAATCCTTTCCATCAGCACCGTTCAGATTTGGGAACTGAGAGCTGGTTCTCTTTCTAAAAATCAGCAATTCAATGTAGGAAAAGTTTCTTTTCCCAGCAAATGAAACATTTGCTTATGCAGAGTTTTGTCCTTCAACACCTACTAACCATATAAAACTAGAATTGTAGTCAATTCTTTAAAGAAGTACTTACACGCAATTTACATCCTTTCCTCCAACTTTCTACATTTATAGAAGGTACATTTATTCAGTATAATCCAGGCGATTAAACAATAAAGAGCCATCCCTATTTTTCTCAAATGACATTAGTTTCAGGCATATCACTAGGCTAGAGGAAGTTATACATGGTATTTATCAGGTTCTGATTCTGAATGTTATGCTTTTGCTCCATGTTTAATAAATACTAAATTTTATTTTATTGGATCAGATATTTATAAGTGAATCAAGACCATCACTGTTTGTATCATCACAGAAAATCAACCAATGGCTAAAATATGATCAAATTCATTAATTAAGTTATGATCAAGAAAATTTTCTACTGTATAGCAGGCAAATGAAAAAAAAACCACAAACAAACCAACAAATAACACATAATCTAATACACACCTGATTTTCACCTGAGGAAATAACCCTCTCCCATGTTTCCTGTGATAAGAGTTTCTATTATCAGTTCCTCAACTGTGTTCCACTTAACCCTGAACTTCATCAATAATCTCCTTATTATTACTTGAAGCAACAAATACCTTTACACAGCTGCTGCTCATCTTATAGATGAGCTATTTACAAGAAACCAGTGATGCTGACCATCTCAGTTGACAAGGCACAGCACAATATAGCTTAATTCCCACATACGCACTAAAAATTCTGATCCAGGACAATATGAACACACCATAAAGAAAAGACGAAGGAAAAAACAAAAAGGACAAACATTACCTCAAAAACTCAGGAAAGTCAGATTAGTCAAGACTCATATTTTTAAAGAAAAAGTAACCTTGTTTCATAATCTTTTTGCAGTATTAAATTACAGTAATACCTCACTACAGTAAGTATCCTGAAGAAGAAAAGGAGTTTTCCATCCAATTACTTAACAATCCAATTGAGCTGAAAAAGGCTGAAAGACATTTGTTACCTTGGTAGAGCAGAAAATGAGAAGTATCAAACATTTTTCTAAAAGTACTTAAAAAACGTAATCACAATCCATGCACTACTACTCATGGCCACATTTAAGATATTCCTTGGAGGATTTTGTAAACCCGATTATCAGATAATAAAGGACCTGGCATCAAGCAGTCAAATAAGCTTTTCTTAACAGTAATAGGATTTTAATCAATACAATGAAAAGCATATAATAAAGGATGAAGTGAAATAAGCATGAAGAGATTACTATTTAAAGTAATAGAAAACAAAGAGGCTCAGAAAAAAACCCCACACTACTGGAACCCTGCTGGAGACAATATGTGTACTTTTTGTTCCTGCACACAATGTTTCACTAATCACCTTGAAAAAGCCTCTGCATATTAACAACATACAGACGGAAAGTACATTGCTATTTCTCTTTTATAAATTATCAATGAGAACAATGATGATACAGTTTTATAAAGCATTTAAGAAAATTGGGTTTCTGTCCCAATTCCAGAAAAACATTTGGTCAAAGGTTTTAAATGTTTTTTGTAATCTCTCACTGCTCTTGATGGCTTCAGTGAAAAAATCAGTATTTAAAGCTTTTTTTTTTCCCTGTCCTTTTTTTCCTTTTTTCTTTTCTGTACTTCCAGCTGCATACTAGAGTATTATACCATGGAATACCTTGCAAGAAGTGTCATGAAAGAAGTATCATATTTGTTTTTCCAGTACAAAGAAGATCATGTCTGGAATGCAGTATATTCTGGATAGATATGGCATATCGTTTAGTCTTTTTGACACTTCTGAAAGATAATGTCAGTCAAAGTAAGTACTTTTGATAACGTGCACAATTGTCTTTTCAGAGAGACCTTGAACTCAAAAGTCACCAAAATAAACTATCTTTAGGTCTATAATGAGTAACTTCTTGACTTGTTATATTACATATTTGGGAATACAAGAGCAACACACTGGCCCAAGTAAAAGTGATCAGAGTAAATAAAAGCACTGAGATGACTCCCCTTTCTCACTCCTGCCTCTTTCAGGAAGGCACATTCCCAAAGGGTGTCTTCAAGGGCCAGCAACCAGAGTCCAAATTTTCTTTGATGTGTGGGTGAATGCAGGGATGGAATATGGAAGGCCAGGCTCCCTTCTCCTCCCTAACAGGCAGGCATGAAGAACCACCTCTGCCACAGCTGTGGTCTCTGTGGACGGCAACAGGTTGTTTTCTAATCACCTGAAGTACCTAAGACATGTTTAGTCATATCATGACCAATTAACAAAAAACCAATCTGTCTCACAAATAAAGTTTACTTCCTCAAAAGTAGGTTTGTGAACTTGTACTACTCATGAAAATCTCAGATGCCAGTACACTTTAACCATACAACAGGTTGAATATTCAAATGACATATTTAAGCCTTCAAAGACAAGCCCAGAAGCTTTTAGCCATTAAAACAATGCTGACAAAGTTAGTTAGCAAAACTCAACCAATTTACAAAAGGAATTCTGGGTAAAAGAGAAAACAGTTTATTTGTGGCCTCAGTAGAACACTATGACATGATGTGAAACAACATTGCTGAAGGACTGTTTTAATGCCTGTTAGAAAACGTTCCTTTGAAAAGAATTAAAATCAAAATGATACATTTTTAAAATCTGCTTTGTTCCAGTAGATTTCGTTATCTAGAGAGGTTGCTGTATGACATGAAATGGGCAACCTGAAAGGTCAACTGGAAAGATTGCCAGAGTTGCTGCACCAACCACAATTTGCCGAGATGTATTTAAAACGCATGAGCCTCTCCAAGGCTAAGAATTGAATCAAGACACTTACATAAATGGGCCTTTGACAGACTAATACTCAATTTTCTCATGCTACACAGAAACTGCACAACATGAGCACCATTTCAAGATATATAGCATATGGATACCATTAAAGCTCAATTATAAGGAATACTTGCTCATTTATTTCTCTAAGCACTACTGCAAGGAATGTAGCAGCAGTTTCACAGATGTCAAGTGGAAATAGTAGCCTTTCATTTAATTTGCTGAAAGATTGTTCCCTCCTATTAACTAATTTCCTCCTAAAGATGTGTCAGTGTTATAACAATAAAAATGTCATTTTAACATGAAGTTTAAAACAGTGAAGGCAAATTGCTGGAACAAACTATTTAGCTGTCTTGCTAACCTCTTTTTATTTCCTTCTCAATAGGTCTCAAACTAGCCCATCAACTACAAGTCTCATTTTGTCTTTACTCTCTGCTGTATGGATTCCTACAGCGGCATGCATGTATCTACGGCATTTACTGCTGGGGTTTTATTACTGCTTGTTTAATATAAAACACCACACTATTCTGGTGTCTTGGGGTGATTTTATGATAATACTGTATTTCCTTATTGTCTGCTTATTGCCCAGAAATGGGTTCCATAGCTTTAAGCTGGGTCTGAGGGAAAGCAGCGGGGGGGGGAAGCCGAGTGAACTCTTCAGCGCGGTTTGTGTTCAAGGACTCACACACACTCCCCCGCGTCCTCACCGCTGCAGAGCCGAGGGAGCACCTTCCTGCTTTCAGCCAGCCTGTTAGCTGAGGCAAGAAATATTCCCATACCGGCATACCGAAATTCTCCGGAACAACTTCTTCCTCTTCTGGAACTGTTCGGCCCAGCTGTGATCCGAGATCATCGGACCCCGTAGACTGGCAGGGAGGCTGAGAGGATGCTGCATCCCGGCCTCGGACCTCAGGAGGGGCCAAGCCAGCTACAGAGGGAACTGTAAATCCACTAGCTTTCTCTACATTGAGGAGGTTTAATATTTTAAGTTATTATTTTTTTCCGTGTGCCATGCGGGCATTTTGTTTGTTAAATAAATGGTTTTTTTCACTTTCCTCCAAGAAATTCCTTTCGTATCGGTGGGGGAGGGAGTGCTGAAACCTGCCTTCTGTGGAGGAGATGTTCCTTCCCGAGCGTTTCCCCTTAAACTTGTCTCAAACTGAGACATCTGGTAAGTCTTTTAAAATTATATTCAGTTATACCACATTCTCCAAGCTAGGTCTACTCAATTAGGTTTTGGTGTGCTACAGTGTCAAGGTCTGCTCATTGAAAAGAAGGAAACACAAAGATATTCAGTTTTAATGTGAGATTAGAGCAAGAACATCACATATTTTGGATGTTGGATAGGGGCATCCACCTAACTCAACATTTAGAAGAGAGTCCACATCTGCCCATTGGGTAAGAAGTCAGGCTGAATGTTCTCCCCGACATAAGGACATGTCAGTGAGCTCCTACTCTTCCCTGTCCTTACAAAAGTCAGCCTGTAATGAGCTAAAAGTCAGTCAGAGCAGATAATGAAATAATGAAATAATAATGAATACTGAAAGCGTTGCTCATTGGGTTATTCATTCTTAAGATTAACTTGCCAGGCATTAACTCTCTACTCTCTTTACCACTTACTCTCTACTATAGTAATTCCAAAATTATATAGCAATAGAAAGGAAAAAAACCAGCAGAGTCAGCCTACACAGCATCAGATTGGCCCTGTGCTCTTCAACATCCTCATAAATGACTTGGACACAGGTCTGGAAGGGATACTAAGCAAGTTTGCGGATGATACAAAACTGGGAGGAGCTGCTGACTCCCTCAAAGACAGGGAGGCCCTGCAGAGAGACCTCGACAAACCAGCTGGGCAATCACCAACCACAGGAAGTTCAAGAAGGGAAAGTGCCGGATTCTGCACCTGGGACGGAGCAACCCTGCACTTATGGACAGACTGGGGAATGAGAGGCTGGAAAGCAGTGCCTCAGAAAGGGACCTGGGGTTTGTGGATGATGGCAAGTTGAACCTGAGTCAGCAGTGCCCTGGCAGCCAGGAGGGCCAAGCATGTCCTGGGGTGCATCAGGCACAGCATCGCCAGCCGGGCAAGGGAGGGGATTGTCCTGCTCTGCTCTGCACTGGGGCGGCCTCACCTCGAGTGCTGGGGGCAGTTTTGGGTGCCACAATATAAAACAGACATTGAGCCGTAAGACAGTGCCCAAAGGAGGGCAATGAGGATGGTGAAGGGACTCGAGGAGAAGCCACATGGGGAGTGGCTGAGGTCACTTGGGCTGCTCAGCCTGGAGAAGAGGAGACTGAGGGGAGACCTCACCACAGTCTACAGCTTCCTTGTGAGGGGAAGAGGAGGGGCAGACACTGATCTCTGCTCTGTGGACCAGTGACAGGACCCAAGGGAATGGCCTGACAGAAAAACTGAAGTTTTACAGTTAAGATTCCATACCTTTTAATGCTGTGAGGAAAAACCTCAGATGGCTACAAAAAGCCTTGAGGCATTCATATACATGACTGAATTTGGAGGAGCTTTTGGACATTAGTACCCATGTCAGTTCTGCAACCACCCATTTTGTCAGCACAGCTGAATGAGTTACAGCACTGGATATCATTTAGGGTTATATTTTATCCTACATATCTACAAGCTAATTTTTTAATGTGTACTCCTTGTCAGTTGTAATATCTTGTAGTACATGAAAGCACACAAAAAAAGTGCAGCTGATTTAACCGAAAGTTGCAGTGTGATCAAATTGATTTACAGTAGTGGACTGCCTAAACCACCACAGAATGACTTCAAAGAATACATAAGACACTTAAAAAAAATCTCTAGCTCTTTCTCCAAGCAGCTGCATGCCATGTAACTACTCTTACTCTGCCATGTGCAAACTGAGCTTTATTACTGCAAATGCTCATGAAAATTGTGTTACATTGGTGACTTCAAAGGAAACAATTAGCAAATTTGAAAATAAAACAATTTAGAAACTTAGGATATTGACAAAATGGTTCGAAGCAGATTCAAACCCTTCAATTATTTGAACAACTCAAATACGAATTATTTTCAACCATGTGTCCAAACAGAAAGAAAGCCAAATTCACTATATTCTTTATTCATTTGATATGTTCCGAAGTAGTTTGTTTAATATAACTAATGCAATAAACTGCAGTGTTGTCCAGCTGTTAATTTTGAAATGCAAGCTAGTTTATTCAATGAAATTTTTTTTGATATGAAGAACAAAACAGAATATTTCAGGGTTGTAAAATCACTGATATTCCCCTGGCTGTGAAACACAAATCAATAGCCAGCATGAGATGGTGACCACCACCATGCATTATTCACCATCATTAATGTCAGCCACAAACCTCAAGACAATTTTCAAGTTCCATACTTAGTGTTTGATTTTTTTGTGATTGTTGTTTGCTTGTTTGGGTTTTTTTGTGTATCTGAGAGTTATGCATAAAGCAAAACCGACATGAGAGCTGCATGAATCTTGCTCTCTTCCACTAAACAAACAGAATTTCCCGGTAGGTTCCAAGGCTGTTATTCGACTAGAGCCTCAGTAACTCGCTCCCCTCCTCTCCCAATCCCTTATATATTTTATTGTCATTATAGAGCAGTCAAATCTCTTCATTTCTGCTTCAAAGATTTGATTTGCCTGGCCCTCTGCTGAGACTGAGCTGGATCAAACAAAAGACATAGATGGCTTTGCTTCACTTAGTTATCCAAAACCAGGTTTGTGATCCCCACATGGCCTGAGAACAAGCAGGTCAATGGTGCCAAGCAAATATCCACTTTTAGGTACTTTTGCAGTTACCAACAAAACATAGCACAGCAAGTGGGGAAGACTGGGAGAGATACTTAAGAAGTTCAGCTCCTGAGGTGAACTAACCTGCTTAATGAAGACACCCACACTGATTCCTTGATCTTAACTATTCACAAGCCCGTACGCATAACCTGCCCACCATTCACCTATCAGTAATATCTGATTTGGACTCTCTAGCTAATGCTTTCTTTTAAAGGAAGCAATAACCTAGGGAGCAAAAGCACATGTCTGAGAAGGGAAAAACCCAAGCCTCCTAAATTCCTGGAGAATGTTTCAAGTACTACAAGAGCTCTTCTGGCAAATGCCGTCCATCTTCTGTTGAAATTGTGTCACAAAACAAGCGAAAGGACAAGATTCACCGGACTGAAAACTCCTGGCTTTTGGTCTCCCAGAACACCTTCCCGAATGCATTCCTAATGAAACCTTAAACAATAAACAACAAAATTCCTAAAACAAGATAAGCAAATTCCGCAGAAGTCTTATGTAAATAAATCAGGTGGCTTTAACTATCTGTTCATTGACAGTGTGAGGATACTGAATAGTTTTACACCATTTTCAGTGTCTGCTCTACATAGATGCTTTGTGCTTTTTCCCAATCACTTGTTAAAAGTAAGACTAAATACAAACCATACTGAGAAGATTACAATTCTTTTGTAGATTTTAGTAGATCAGATTTGATAGTAGCAAAACCAGGCAGTCTGCTTAAGAGCATTTTCTCTTACCAATTCCGCTGCTAGGATCCCAGCTGTAATTTTTGTTCAGTACCATTTGATTTCCTAATAGACAAGAGGCTCTAAGCATGGGGTGACCCACAATAACCTTCACGCCTCATAAAGAAAGCAAGAAGGGCACAAACACTCTCCCCCTCAAGTCACCTTGTCATGCTAATACAACACACCTAGGTAATTTCTGTTTTCTCCTTGCATTTCTGAAAAACATTTAGGGATCGGTTATGAAAAATGCAAACTAGTATGACCATTACAGTAATCGCATTGGTTACATTTATTAATTCATCAAAATTAAGTCAATAAGAGTTTTAGTAACACCATTATATTACTTGATTAGTTTTGAAAGTGATTATCATAAGAACTCTATTTAATTGGAAGCATCGCAATTTACAGGATGCATTAAATTCTCAGTAGCATTTTAAGACAATTCAGCATATGCAGGTCAATTACCAGTAATCACCGTTTCATACAACTGCTCCAGAAGAAATTTCAGTACAACACTGGAAAATAATAAAAGACGGTTCTAAAAATGACAACTGAACCTCAGTTCTGAAAGATACAGCTGAACTTCAGCTCACATTATTATGGTGAAAGGCCATATCTAACATCTATGCTGTTAAATGCCATTCTGAAATGCTAAAGATTATAAAAATCTAAGCAAAGATTAGCGAACAGTTGTCTACCTTAAAACAGATGATGATAATTTGTCAGGACTGCCAAATTACTGAAATGCACTAACTGCACTCATGCCCAGCTGCACATTAATTACTAGATTAGAAAGTTATAATTAATTTTCTTAATATCATTACACCGCTTTTCTTCCTTGAGTTAATAAAAACAGATTGCAATCAATCTTGGTTAATTCAGGCTGCAGAACAGAACTGTAGCTATTTCCATTTACGAAGAACACTGCACGCACAGCTCTTGCCGTAATGCCCTGCCTAGAAGCTGAATCTTCTGACATTTTAATGAAGTCTTGTAATAAGGCCAATAAATTATAAATTATAATTTGACTTAGTAGAGTTAGTAGAAAAACTACAAAAGCTTAAAAATTAATTCTTAGAGAATCTTCTTAATGACAAAATTTAAAAGTGGATACTGTGTTCCAACATATTTTGAACTAGAAAAGAGGGTTTACTCATAGCTGCATTGCTGAAAACCACTGCTAAGACTTTTAAAATTTCTTCACCAGCTGACTTTGTCATTAGAAACCATCAAAAGAGCTCCAGACGTTTGCACATATTGAGAGAAATTTTGAGAACTAGTAAAGGAAAACAACTTTATAGAGAAACAGAGTAAAGTTCATCAAAGTTCTCATCAAGAGCATTCAGTTATAAATACAGCAAAGATAATTAAAGCAGCACTCAAACAGCATATATTCTCCTGTGTCCATATCTGCATTAGTAGCAAAAGGTGTTTTTATAAGATGGAAAGGATTATTCATGTAAAATTAATGCACTGTTTTTTCATTTTCCTTTAAGCCCAAAAGTTGGTTTATTTCTCCAGCCTCATTACTGCTTAAAATGTGTATTTTTTTGTCTCTTCACTTCCCTTCCTTTGTAAAAGATGAGTGTAGAAATATGAGAATTATGACCTCGTGGCATCCAAAGCGTGGTAGCCTATTCTGTTTTGATCTAATAGAAGTCTTCACATGGTCAGCTTAAGCATCAGAAAGGGAAGAGCAAACGTCAGCAACAAATGAAGGTTGAAAATATTTTTTATTTCAGTGTTAGTGATTTTTAATGTTTCTAGTCTCCTGGGGAATGGTAAAGAACAAGCAATTTCGTATTTGTGAAAGACTGGAGATAAGAAAAGGGATTTTAAGAGAATATATAGCCTTCAGCAGCAAAAGCAGGCACAAGCTTTTTATTATATATTTTTTTCTCCCAAACTTCCCTACAGGAGCCCAATTTGCCTTACACTGCTAAATGTCATAAATATTTTATATATATACATATATGTAAAACATCTATAAGTTTGTGTTGAGGTGTACATACACACCCCCCTCCACCCCCAATGTATACCAAAATATACACAGGCTTGATTCTCACTCTTTCCAGAATATTCAAGTATTTCAAAATATTTAAGACCTTAAGGAACAATGTATTAGATGATACACTAGGACAAGTAGGACTTATGGATCAACTCTTCCATAAAGCTCCATACCTTAAAGCAGTAACTTTAGTATATGTCCTGCTGGTGGACTGCAGAGAGCCGATCAACTAGGTGACCTCAAGAACATTAGGGATGTAGGAAGCGAGGAGGTAAAGAAGGAGGGATGGAAGGGGGCATGGGATAGAGGAAGGGAAGGAAATGAGTAACAGTCTGCCCAGAAATCTCAGAAGACATATGTGGAACAATATTTGGTACAATTCCCAAATACTAATTTTCACATTCTATCAAATAGAAACATCTGGAAAAAGACTCAGAGAAGCAACCCACAGATCTGGAAAACGTGATACTTCCAGGATTCAGACTCCTCTTGTGGAAGATGTGCAGGCAAGGACAGAATAACAGTTCAGCAGAAAAAACTATCAGAGCTGGAAATGGTCACTGGTGTGCTTCTCCTCCAAAATCAAAATGGATTAGAAGAGGGGAGCAAGCATGGAAGAGGAGTAGCAGGGTTAGAAAACACACAAAGTAGAGCAGGATCAAAAACACACTGCAAGAGTTTTGATTTACAGAAAACATACCACAAAAAGGCACTGGATCATCTCAGAACCTTGTACTAAAACCTTGCAACTTAGATTAAGGATCTGGACGCTTAAGAGATTATGAGAAGCAACGTAGCTGTTTTCCAACCAAAAACTGTGCTGCTACAGCAATCAGCATCTAGATAACTAAAAGTAACAAACACAGCACTACAGGTATCTGTATTTAATGCTGAGATTACTGTTTAAAAACAATAGGGGTTCTGTATTCAGCTGGGTGTATGAAGCTGGTCATAAAGCTGAGAAAATCCAAGTAATGATCAGTAATTATGCAAGCAGACAAGAAATTAATACTTCCATGATTTAGGATTCCTGTGAAAAGAAAGAGAACTCTTCAATCCTCACCAAATTTTAAACATAACTGAACTATTAACAAATAATAAACTTTTGTTTCTGTTAAAGCTAAAGCAAAAAATGAATCTGCATGAATGTTCTTATTATTCTGAAATAACAGACTGATTTCTAGGGGAAAAAAGATAACCTTTTTAATGCTGATTTGTTATTTTAATGTCAATCTAAAAGATTAAATGGAAAATTGTACTGCAAGAATATCTGACATATCCATGAAAACACATATGCCGTGAATTTCAGAATAAAAAAAGGTGTCATAAGAAGTTATGAATAGTCATCTTAAAATTAAACATGGTTATAAAGATGGCATAACACACACCCCTCAGCACTGGTATAATGAAACTGAAAACCACAAAATTCAAGTTTCACAGTACTAATAAGATTATGAAGTGCTAAAAAGGGAAGTTAAAAATTCAGCTAAGTAAAACTTATTTGTGATATACATGGTGCACTGGAACTGTGTCAGTTGCAGCAGGGTTTTGGCTGTCCAGCTGAGAGGACATAGTTTGGTGGAGGTTAATGAGAGACCCTCTTATATCAGCAGAAGTAAGAAACCATAAAATGATGAATAAAGATTTACCAATACATACATCTATCTATGTGTTTATCTGAAACGAAAGATGTACTTCGAGAAGTAGTGAAGGAAATTGCTTTTCCAGTGAGGAAAAAAATACAGTATTCTCTGAAGGTAACAGCAGAATCTGTTCTCAGCAACGATATCTGAAAAAATGCAGTTAACAACTCTTGTTCACGCTCACCATTTTAGGATGGTAAAAATACAGAGGAACTACAAACATCAGTCAGCTATTTTCTTGGTCGATCTCAATCCTTATTATCTACCACGTCATACAGATGCTTAAACCACTGTAGGAAAAATACCCAAACAACCCCACACAGCCAAGAATTTAACCAGGTAGAAGTATCACAGTAATTTCAGCTAAAATACACAAGCAAAGCACTTTGGAAATGCCCCCTTTCCCCTTCTAGTGGTCATTTCAGGATTTCCCTAACGAGAAATGAGTCATGGATTTTGCAGGCAAAATCCTGCAGATGTACACAGATTGTAACAAATACATAAAGTAAACAACTCATAAGTGGCTTTTTAATTTGCCTGTTGGAAAATTCTTAGGTGGAACAATCCCAACACAAGTGTCATTTTTAGATTATCGTTCTTCTCTGAGGTGACTTGAATTGTGGTGGAAGTGACTGAGAAGTACTTGTGCTCATGTTATTTATTTAATGAAACCTGACATCTCTAGGAACTGATTCCCTTCCCTCTGAAGGAAGCCTCTTTTGACAGCCACATTTTGTCTACTGTAAGATTATAATTTACTACACACAGATGAAAATTAGATCATACACAACACAAGCAATTAAAAGGGTAATGATCTTCAACCAACTGCAAAGATTCATGTGCCTACACTCAGGTATCAGCGTTCCCAACACAGTCAGTATCGGCCAAGGAAAAGCAGCCCAGTGGGCCAGGTCCTGGGCACTTGAATTCAGGCAGGATAACTGCTCCTCAAGCTTCTTCACAGTGCCTTTGCAGTGTCCCACTCCAGTCGGAGTTTGTTCCTGCTGTGCTCATGAACAAACAAACGTGTCTCATCTGGAACCGAGCCTCACCCTGCACATCTTCACAAACAGCTCCAACTCTCAAATATGTCTGGCAATTCAACACTGAGGGCTCCCTTGCAACTCCTGGGCAATGGGAGGGTATGGCATACAAATAACTCCTGATTATCTGCCAATATCGGGGCGATAACAGCACTTATCCAGCTAAAGCAAGAGCACAAGCAACACTCTTAGCCATATGCTAACTTATAAAATCCTATTTTCAATGAATGCGATTTCAAAAACTTGCAGGGGAGCAAGAATGGTTTTAACTCTCAGGAAGCAAACTGAGGATCTGATGCAACTTTCCCACCCTATGCCACCGCATTTCAGTGAAGGACTAGTTGCAAACAGACTGGTAGGAAATTTGATGTACCTGCTTGGTACATGCTACCTACTGGCATATGCCATAGGTGACTGGCGTGAACTTCCTAGTCCTGATTTCTTCTAGGGCAAAACACAAAATAGCTCAACCTTCTCATCCTCCCCCTTTCCATCACAGAAAACCTTTATATCTTCTTTATAAACAACATACCAAAATAAGCAATTTCCCGTTTTTCTAAGCCTTCAAGACAAAAGGCCCATGAAGTGGAGCCTCCAGTAACCAGCTGGTTTCTGTGGGACTGTCTGGCAGAAGGTTTGTTTTGTTTTGTAAAAGAGCAACACCTATTGTTAGCACCACAGAGATCTATAAAGTGTTTGTAATTGTACATTTTGTGCTGAGGAATACCATTACTACTACTCACATAGGGTTTTACAGAGATAAATAATATGATAATTACGAACTTGTAAGTATATATTCATTTTACATTGCATTAATAAACTGTGGGGAAAGAGTGTTTAAACTTAGAATCTGGGAGTAGAATCTTTCTTTTGGCTATAAAGAAAGCCCTTAAGCTGAGGAGGATATTTTGCAGTAATAATAATAGGTCCCAAATTCTTCCTGCGTTATTGCCAGAGGGCAGCCTCCCACACAAATTCTGCATTACAATATTGAATTGAAGCTGCTACTTGAATAATACAGCCTATCATTATGGGCTATCACCAAAATAATATTTTTCCTTGTTCTTTTTCTTTCTCAACAAAGAGCTACATTCCTTGAACTATCTAATGAAATTTTTGTGATATTATTATAAATGAGATTTGTTTTGTATTGCTTAATGGTAAATCAGACATCACCACAGGTCATATATGCTGAATACTGCACATAAAGCACTAGTCATGCACTGCACAACTAGCTACTCATTTCAGGTGAGGTGACCACACAGCAAGGAATTTCAGATGAGGCAAAAGCATGGCAAGGAATTTGTTCCCTGTGGTGTTCTAACTTGTCCTAAACCATGGAAATTTCTACTTTTTTGTTATTTAACATGTATAACTATTTTTCCTGGTTGTTTTGCATTCAATACTGACTCAAGAAATGTAAACTTGTTTGTGTATCATGCAATGAACTGAAATGGCTGTGCTGAAAAAATGTGCCTTTTGCTGAAATCATCCTTGTCACTACTTACTTATAAATTAGGATGGAATAAATTTCCTCATCTCAAGATGTTAGTGCTTTCAGTTAATTGTGCCAGGTCTTCTTTAGTGAATGGAAAGAGATCAGTATATCCAGACAGCAGATCATTCTAGCCAAAACATATGTTTAACACAAACCAAATAATTTTTAGAGAGGTAAAGTTCAGCTAGGATTATCTCTTTGCATCCAGTGCTAATACAAATCCACACTGTGATACAAATGCCTGAAGGCAAAAGTCTGCTTTCCATTGGTCTGTTTAGCTGCAGGCGAAATCTCAGTGTTTAATTCAATATCCAAATCCTTTTTTGTTATTATTACCACTTTATTACATCAGTGGAGCCATTTGCCAAAACCACACATGCAAAGCCATTATGAAGTATGTCTGCTACTTTTAGCTTTTTTCCTTAGGTAATTTTGATTTCTTCCTCTAAAATTATGCCAAAATTAGACAGAAGGGATATAATTAAAGATTTCATCTAAACACAGCTTCTGAATGATCCTACAGTAACAAACTGTGCAGACAGTGTAAGTTTTTCCTCTCTAAACTCCCTTTAAAAATAGGTTTATTTTTGCCAAATACAGTCAAATTTGAAGAGTAAGCTTTATTTAAGTCTGCAGTCTTTTAAAATTTTTTTTTTATATTTAATTTATACACTAGATTTAACAGTGCAAACCAAAAAAAATTAAATTATCCACTCTGGTTAAATCTCTGCAAGGAAGTGCTTCTTGTGTCACTTGGACAAGTGAAAAGCATGAACTGCTAATTCTGTTAAAGTATCATACAAACAACTTGCAACGAATTTTGCAAAATAATGCAACAATCAAACAATCACATTTCAGGTATTTCTTACAGTGTAAGTGGGAGAATCAAGCTGTCAAAAAGGTTTACTGAATTTAAATGTCTGGATCCCTTCTTCGTTATATTTTCATGCTTTCTGAATGCATTAAGATTCCTTTACAAACTTTAAAGGTATGTACTGATAAGTGCATTGATTATGATGTTTTTTGGAAGATGTCACATAACTCAAGTAGAACCATTCTATTCTATGCTGAATGCTTTCCTTAAGATTACTGAAGTTTTTCCAATGAGGTACCACACACTAAAGACCACGAGAACTCAAACATGTTTTGGAATTGGGAATTATTTTGGAATTTTGAAGTATTTTCAGGCAAATTCTGTTGTCTAAAGACCAACATTTCATACCTCCCAGGTGGCTGGTTTACCGGCCACATTTCCACCTAGGTGGAAAGTGCTGAGAGAGAAGCCCCTTTAAATGCCTGCAACCTAAAACACTGCCACCAGTAGTCTGAAATACCAGAATGAGTGTCCCATAAGAGAAGACCACCTGTGTGTGTGTCATCCTTCCAAACACTGTAGCATTTTAGCATAAAACCTCTCTTCAAAGCAGCCAGGTTCTGCTGGGCAAGCCACGACGGTGAGGAGAACCATCCTATCCAGCACTACTGTCACAGAACAGAAATCTTAGCTGGTGGTAAAAAGCTGTTAAAAATAAAAAAAACTATGGGTGAATTTTTTCTTGCTATTTTCATCTTTTCCAAGTGATATGAGATAAAAAACTGTTTTTGAAGCTGTGCTATGGGTGTATCTTCTTGCTCTGAATACACTTAGTGGCTGCAAGGGCTCAGCAGCTCCCAGAATACTTGTTTAAACTGAACACTTTGAGGCCTGGAAAGACCTGTGGCATAACTTAACTATGCTGTACAAAATGCAGCAATTTAAAAAATAATAGTAATTTTAGAAGTCAAAAGAGGACCCTGCTTTAAAATCATGCTGATGACATCTCAATGACATAACTACTGCAGCTCTATCACTTCCATCCTCAGTTTCCTACAAATGAGTAACTACTTTGTGCAAACAATTTAGCAAGGCCCCTGCTATCTCACTTCATAAAACATGCTATATTGAATACAACTCAGATCCACTATTAATGTACAATCAATATTAAAGTGCAAAAGGCAAAGAATCCCGAGCTGACATCAGACACAGCAAACATTCTACAATTATGTCAAGTAAATCTTACCACTCCCTCTGGTTTGATTTCAATACAACTTAATCACATGTATTTCAAACTCGTCTTTTTTAACTTCTGTTAGGCTTCCCTGCCCTGAGTCACTCCAACTACACTTCACAGCTTTTCCTGCTATACAACACTTTCCACAGTCCCTAAAGCTATAAATGCTTTTATGTAATTTCAGTTTGTCAGTGAGCCAGAAAAAGAGGCACAGTATCCCCCGTAGCCACAACACTTATGAACAGGCTGGACACCAAAAAAAAAATCCCCAATTTACAGTTTTTTATGTTTCTAGAAATAAAAATATTATTTACTCCAGTTGAAACTTTTTCATTAAGGCAAGGCATAACTATTTTTCAAAGTTTCAGATGCACTTAAAGGTTATGTGCTACATTGATTCTTCATAAAAAGGCAGGTAGCTTAGTGCCTAACAGTATTGCTACATCACAGTACACAAGGCACAATAAACAACTTTAAAACTATGCAACTGGTCAATGTGTAGAGAGCAAACATTTCACGGAAAATATATTCTTTCATATAAGAATGCTTCTGGGCTGCTTATTGGCAAGTAGTAATGTGGTCTTATTGGAAATCGTGCCTAAAAACCAGATACAGGTCTGCTTTGAAAGGGGAAAAAAGTGACAAAAACAAAATTTCCATCTGAAAGAAAAAATGCAGAGAATTTTATACTCAGATGTTTATTCCTGATTGATTCCACAGAATAACAACAGTCTGGGTTCCTCTCTGTATTTGACAGCTGGGCATCATCCCACAAGCATGAGCCCCATACAGCTTTCCCTTTAATAGTTACGGGGTAAAAAAAAATAGGTATATTAAAAAGATTGCTTGATCCTGCAAACTTGGTGTAAGTCTGGGTATTTGTTAAGATTACTTAACTCACTAAGCGAGTTATAATTTCAGATTTTTTTCTTTCTATAAATCTGAGGGGTAAATTACAGAAATACACAAGCAATCTAATTGATCAGTCATAAACTACTTAAAGTTTATAGAGAGAAAAAGAATTTAGCAATTTTAGCATGGAGAAACCAGATTGTCACAGCTTACTAGGAAGAGGTATCATGAACCAGTGGTATTTTAATAAACTGTTATAGCTGGCGTTTTAGAAGTACTGAAGAGGAAATATCTAAACAAAGGATTTGTGTGAGGGAGGAAGATAAATAAGTAAGCAAATAAAGAAATAAAAATGGCTTTGCCAGTTTGTGCTTCTTATCCCCAAAAATAAGACTCAAACCTGTCTGTCAGCCCACCACTGCTTTATACACTTCTCCCTCTGCAGCTTCATCTTGTACCCCTGTTTTCAGCCAGAAGTGTCCACAAGTGCTATTAAGCAAGAGAGCCATAAAAGGAACTTCAAATTTTGCAGCACAAGCAGAAGTGAAAAACACATGCTGAAGATGAACTGAAAATACAGAGTAACATCAGAAATATGGAAGTGCAACTGAAATTTTAGAAAGAAAGAAAAGGAAATCCCACTACAAACCACAGATCTAATTACTTAAATTGTAATTTAGAGGCCAAAGGAAGTTTTACAAGCAAACATACTCACGAATTGGCAAGTATTTTTAGCTGAAGAATAGTACAATGAACTTTTTATCATATTTGATAATAAGAGTTCCACAAACAAGACAGTTAAGTGTCCCATGATCACTAAGTGGTGAGGAAAGAAGCAGGATGAACTAAAACAATGGAAAAGATAAAGAGAATAATACTTCAGGTGGATGTCTTTGGTATGTGAGGAGACAAAAGCCAATATGTATATTTACACACAGAGGCATGCAAAGAGAGAACAAGTCTGGCTGTGATGATACGGGATGAGCAGAGAAACCCAACTGTTTTGGGAAGAATATTTGCAAAGTTAAACAAATACCCTGCTCATCTCTTAATCCAGAAATAGTAATTTAAAAATAACCACTGACACCCATAATCTATTGTGAGTGTTTTCCAATTTAAAGCATAAATCAAAATAAAATCAAATAAAATACTAATCAGAAATGAGGCATATTAGATCCACAATGTATGCAGGCTTCAGAGGCTTAGCATTTCCTAAGCCTGGATGACAGCGCATTTGTTTATTCACAGTATTATGGAAGAGTCATCTACTGAAGGTCAAAGCTAGGCAGATGTGCAAGGATTCAGAATGAATAACCAAGAAACCAGCATTTAATGTAAACTTTCCTGCCACAGCAAAGGAATTATCTCGGCAGAGGTCCTCTTTCACTTTTGTGCCAGGTAAGAAACGAATCCCTTTTGCATGACCACCTTGCAGTGTTTGCAGCTGACATCTGCAGTGCCCCACAGCAGTAGTTGTAGGAAGGTAGGAACAAACCATAAAGACCTCTCAAATAATTTGGACTATATGCAAAAAGAACATTGATATATTAACAGTTAAGGAGGGATTTAGATAAGGACTATGTAAAAGACACATTTTTAGCCTGAATACCTTAAGCATGATTAAATATGCTATGTAGAGCAAGGTATTGTTGTGTTGCAACTACAAACATATGCTAGGATTTTGTATTCAGAAGTTTCTCTAACAGCTTAAAAACAAATACCACACCTCAAGCTACTGTACTACTGAACTTGTGCAGAACTGACTGAAGCGTGTTGTGAAAAAATTATTAGCATGCATGTAAGTAATCAGCCAAAGCCCAAGGATCATCACCAGCCAGCAGTTAATCAGCCCCTTCAATGATGAGCAAGTTGAAGAGTCACTAACTCCCTCCTGCTCCTGCACACAGATATGCTTGTTTTGGCTTTCTACCTCACTGCTGTTTGCAAGGAAGGTAGAAGATAAGCCTGTCTGAACTGACATGCCAGGGATTTCTGCAGGACTGGCCCTGAGCAGTTTACTGTGAAGCCTGAAGCAAACACAGCCAATCAAACAACAAGTCAATGTCCGTCCCACTATGGGGAAAAGGTGCACTCATAAATGCAGAGCAAGTAGGCAACAGTGGAAGATGCTGACTGTCAAGGAGGCAGTCACTCAAAAAAACACACCACCAACACACGTGCATGTGAAATTCTTTTTGATTCACTTTCTTGTGATGAGTGATGCTGGGGTTTATCAGCAGTATGAAGAAAGCTGATGTGTCCTTACGAATACACAAATACACCCCACAGGTGTCATTTTCAACATTCTTCGCCAAGCAGTGCAAAGAAACCATTTTCTTTACCAGCACAGTAACACAGGTAGCAGTCCTGAGTTGGACCAAGGAATTCTGACATATCTGGAGCCAGATACTGGAGGCAAGAGTGACTTCAGGAAATCAAACATCTACAGCAAACACAGAGCAGCCTTCAAACCATGACTGCCCAAAGCAAAACCACTTGGCAGAGGGTGCAAAACAGTGAGTCTCTGGTAGCAGGCGTTTCTCTTGTTTCTTGATATGAAGGACATGCTGATGCCACATTTGAGAACAAGTGAAAATAAGAGCACAAATTGGCTAGAAAACTTTCAGAGTAGCACATGTCCTATTGCTCTTAGCCTACCTAAAACAACACAAAAAGGACTTCAGGAAGAGTGATGAGCAACATACTAACTGACAAAACCACAGCCTGTTCTGAGATTAATAAATATATTTCTGTATGTATTCTTCTGCGTGCAACATATATCCACTTAAAATTCCCAATTTAAACTGTAGGACCAGAAAGACAAAAACTGTGCAGCAATTGTAAAAGTTCTATGGCAAAGATAGATTCAACATAATTTTTTATGTGTCCTAGTCACCAAAAAGCAGTTGTTTTACCTCTTGATATTAAGCAATGCCCAAGGTATCCCAGTGGGAGTGTTGAAAGCAGGTAGCAATTTCTCTCCAAGCTCCACGGCCTTTTTTCGGAAAACCTGAAAGGTAAGAGGAAACCAAGTGTTGGAAAATGCATTGTTGCTCCAACTAAATTAGTTTAGCTAATATCATTATTGAGCAGACGGTACAATCCATCTCAGCACAGTGAAGCATCCCAGCTCCTTTAGAGTGCCATCAAAGGAACGAAGCAGCACAGCCTGTTTCCCACTGCACCTGGTAAGGAGAGAACTCACATGGCAGGGTCACACAGCGACAATGCCCGGACAACCTGCTCGTGGCACCACCACCATCGAGCCAGAGCCACCAGTACAGCCAGACCCGATACTGCAGAGCAGGTTACGCACTCCTGGCTGCCCGTGCCAGGTGCCCTGTGCTCAGGGAAGGGGCCAAGGATGCTGCATCCCATCTGGCTGGCCAGCAGATCCCTGCCCCAAGCGCCACGTCCTCCTGGAGCGTGAGGCCGCAGCCGCAGGAAGGTCACTTTTGCTCTCTGTGAGGTTTATTAGCAGGGGCTCAGCTTGCTGCGGGAGCCTGGGCTGCGTCGCCACGTACCTGCTGTGCTGCCAGCCTGCTGCACGGGCAGTCTGTGCACAAACACCCCCACGCATCACCGAAAAAATAAACCCCGCACATTTTGCAGCACTACAGTCCTTATGGACTCAGCTGGCTTACATCCAGAGAGGGTCAGTGCCACAGTCGATCAAAAAATTGGAATATACCCCTGTGGACAACTAAGACTTAACTGATATGCAGCATCTAAAGAGTTTCAGCTTTCATTTCAAAAACATGAAGCAGAAAGACCCCAAATGCTTACCGCAGGCCCACAAGAATGACAGATAATTTAACAAGAGGAACTTTTATGTCCAGGTAAATAGTTAAAAAGCTGAAACAAAGAGGCTTTTGCTTTCCTTCAACTGACAGCTCAGCTCAGGTTACATTAACCTTACTGTTTGTGCACTCAGTGCTCTAGTAAGAGAGTTTTTAATTAGAAGCAATATTGTTCCAACTTAAATATAGAAACCTATTTAGTGATTTCAATATGTGGATGTTCAAGGCCTATTTGCTTGGAATTACACTGGGATCTTGCACAACAGTGAAACGGATTATCCCAGGTGTAGTAGTCAAAATAGCAAAGTCACCTTCATTGTTCTCTCTTTCTAATAATGGTTCCTCTCAACTCATTTTTTCTCCTCAGACATATTTATGATGGATTATATTTATTTATGTATTATCAGTTTGTACATCTGATGCATCTTCTGGTGCAGCCATGCCTATATATTTATGTGAATATATTAAAACATTTGTTGGGCAAAACAAGGTAATGAAGAAATTTCTTTCCACAAAAATAAAATACAATGTGTAAATACTACATTCTAAAAGCCACATGGAAGGAAGGTTTCTGTTATTGAAAAATATGTGATCAAGAGTGAATATAAAACCCTGGGACAATCATGTTACCATAAAGAAGCTCCAGACTATCCCATCCCACGGTCTCTCCATATGATACAGATCTCAAGATCTCTGTGGCAACAGTCCAAGATTTAGAATTACAGTAAAAGATATTTTGAGGGAGGTTAAGTAATTTCAAGCCAAATTATGTCTGGAGTCAGAAAACTTTTTTGAGTGGATTGCATCAGAGTGCTGGGAGAAACTTGAAACAAAGCAGCAGGGGAAACAATTTGCTTGGAAATCCCTTCATAATCCATGATATTTCTGACTTCCCAGTTTACCAATTATGTGGGTTCTGATGAGAATTAGTTATGGATTTGTGATCTTTATCCAGCACATAATTCAGTCTTCCCAAGGGTTAAAGCCTTGGTGAACACTCAGAAACAGTTGGTGCAGAACATAATCACCTCTTAGCAGATTTCCTTGGGAGAAGCAAGGGGCAGTAACCCACCTAGCGTGCACAAGCTCTCCCTCGTTTCACAGCCACCTTTTACACCTTGGTCTGCTGATACCAAACTTAACCTTTGCTCTTTTAGCACAAGAGAGGCCTCCCTCAGCCTCCCACAGCATATGGTGCGATCAACTTATCAGCCTCTCTGCCCTGAAACACTGAAGTACTGACAGGAGAGTGGCTGCAATCATCCTCCTAAGCAATGGGCACACCAGGACCCAGAGTTTCTGTAGAAGTATCTACTGCACAGCACAAACCCCTACCTTTAGCTGTATGTAAGAGGGCTGGATAGACATCTTATGGGATGTCGTTAAAGGTGCCATATGTATTCTTTTTAGATGTTTATGTAAGGACAAGAGGTGATCTCCCCTTCAAAACACACGCACACACTTAACCACAGCAGAGGCAGCAAGGCTCAGTACCTGCTGTACCTTGCAGGCTGTATTAATCCTTCATCATTAAAAAGATTACATGCGAGCTCAGAATGAGGTCTTTTACAATAATTGCTTCTGGATAGAAATGTGGCATTTTAGCATCTTAATTTGATGTAGGGCAAAAATGCTTTACTTTCAAATATTTCTACCAACTCTAACATATTTTTTAAATTCTACTGTATTCATTTTATAAATAAAAAAACCAAATTCTTTCAAAATAAAAATTGCCTATGTTAGGGAACTGTCACAAACAATGGCTATCAAAAAATAAACACGTAAGATACCAAGCAGTAAGGAAGTATTGCTCCACATAAGGATATAGAAGGAAAACGTAATTCAGTCCTGACAAAAACAGTGCCTTAAACACCAACATTAGAATACAACAGTGAAGCCAATACATTCTAACTTCCTTCTTGTCCAAAATGCACCTCTTCAAATGCAGTAAATAATTTCCATAGCAAGCAATTAGGAGAAAAAAAGAATTTAAAAATATTTTTAAACCATCGTACAATTTTGAAACAAGTGCTGAGGTGAAGATGCACTTCTTGTTTACATGAGAATTTCAACAGGTCATTACTAATTCGTGCTAGAGATTTTCCTTCCCCTTCCAAAGTTAAAAACAAAAATCAACTATGGACATTGTCTAATTTTATCTCTAGGTCTAATTTAACATGGTTGAACAACTGACTGCTAAATCACTATCTATGAAGGAGAACAGCATAGGCAAGAATGACAAGAATACAACAACACTGAAAGACTGAGCTCAATAAACTGTAGCCTCATGCAGTAAAATTATACTCCATCAGCAAGGGTAAAAGGGTGAAGATAAATAAAGGAACCACTTTATTTCTCAATTTGCAACTTTACCAGTCTAAAAGAAAAAAAAGATAATAGAAAAAGCAGGTGCTGCTTTTTGCAGTCATCCACATCATCCACAATGTTCACTGTATTTTTCTTTTGCAGAAACTTACAGTATTGGACAAGAAATAAATCTTGTGCTGGGTAAGATTTTTTTTTGGGTAATGAAAGTCAATAAACAATAGGAACTTCTACTTATTATCTCTACTTCTGACATGAATTTCAACTTTTGCCAAGCCCTGATCCTTCCCTACTATCACCCAGTAAAGTGATTGTTTGGTAAGCACAAATTATGACAGCCATTACCGAGAAGCACAAAGCAAGGGCAGAAATGACAGAGCACAAAAATGAGAGACATTATATATAATAAAGGAAAATATCTACAGCAAAATTTCCCATCCCAGTGGCTATCTTTAGAGCCTCAAGGACCTTTCCTGGCTTTTCCTCATGAATGCTCATCCAGCAGTAATTAAAGATTACTTACATGAAGTACTCCAGCTGGGTCAGACCTGGCAGAAGCTGTCACAGTCCCATACCTGCACCCACACCCTTCACCCCATGCTTAGTTTAAATATTTATCTACAAATCTAAAAGTCTACAAACCACTCCTGAGGCCTCCATCACTTTCTCCAATGGTCTGTGATATCTGGACAGCATACTTTTTAAAGAAGGGGGACTGCAGAGTTATTTACCTGGCATATTGGCAGTCCCTTTACCAGGTGGTGCATAGAGTAAGCCACACTCTGTCATCAATCCCTTCTTTTAAATTGAGGATTCACAGCAAAGCACTATGATTACCTTTAAAGAGCAATGAAGCCACTAAAAATTGCACTGATATTTAACTCAGCTAAACAACATACTACAGCAAAGAAAATTATTCTAAGTGAAGCACTGTGGTTCAGGAAAGAAAATGATAATTTAAACCAGTCAGAAATACACAATCAGTATGCAAAACTGTAAAGTTGGGCAGGATATGAAATGTTTTCTCAAGCATTTTTGCTAGTGGTCAGGATGTGAGATAGTTATCTTTTTAAACTCTAAGGTGTTACTAACATTTTTAAAAGTATAATACTGATTCTCTCTGTGTGAAGGTCCTGTGTAAGATGGACTCCTCCCTGAAAGCAGAGATTCCTTCACACACTGCAGTCCGACTCAAAATTAGCACTAAAGCAAATTAGATACTTACTATAATCATACAATAGATTATATAGAAGACAGAGTTACCACACTTTCTGTTTCAATCTCTGTTTATATTAGTAGGCTGTGAATTGTTAAAATAAGCTCAGGGCTAATAAAGCAGCACCTTCATTGTCCTTTGAGTTACCAATCTTGAGTGCCTTACAAACACAAAAGTCATGTCAAACCATCACCATTACTCCAAGCCAGCAATTCTCTGAACAACATTTGAGTGAGCACTGGTATGTAAACAAGAAATCCACCTCACTGCTGCACACACTTGTCTTTCCTATTACTGTCTGTTCATTCCATAGGCAACACACATACCAAACCAGGGAACAAGACATTATTTTCTCACTCATTAGACAGCCTTAAATATTTTGTAAATACATGTAAGTATTTTTGGTCTTCATAAGAGAGAACTAACTAACTAACTAAGAGATCATACATCCAGAGCTGCGATGCTCATGTTAGAACACCCAACGCCACAATCAATCAAATCTTGCAGACTCTTCCGTCCATTAACAAATCTTATTAGGGAAAAGAGTGTTCCCACAGAGAAACAAGGATCTGCCTGCAAAGATGCAACCGCAGGGCAAAGACCAGACCTGTCATCTGGTGAGCACTGGCTTTCATTATAGTGAAAGAATGTTATCTCCTCTGGATAAACAAAAATGTTTCCTCTGGCTGGAATTACAAATGCCTTTGAAAATGTCAGATTACCTCATTGTAGTTTTAATTGCTATTGCTAATCAGGAAGAAAAGAAAGCACAGGAAACAAATATCTTAGAATTGCGTATGAGGCAGGTCTAATTTTAAAAAAAGCATAACATGGTACAGCATCATAAATTAAAGAACAGCCAGAATTCTGCCTTAAGAAGTCCTCCATATGAAGGAAACCAGAAGTTAAAATTTAAAACCAAAGGAAGCAATACTATCTTTTAATCTTTTTTTCAATTGACAAAGACATTTTCTCAACATTTCTAATTCTATCAAATTAAGCATTTCTCATTTTTGTTTTTATATTTACAGATAAAAACTGACAAGTCACTAAGTAAGATTTATTGCTTTCTTTCCTGTACCTGACTGCCTTTCCCAGTAGGGTAAGGAATGAATATTTCAGTGCAAAAGCAGAAAACGAGAGCAGAAAAATGAACAGGGACAGGCCACTTTCCTGCTCTTCAGAACACTGAATAGAAATCCTCTCAGCATAACAAATGTTGATTTGGGTTCAAAGTGATCTGCTAACAAAAAAGAACTCTCTCAGAACAACTTGTTCCAATACCTTCTTTACTGAAAGATAATCCAGGATTTTTGCAATATTTACATTTTTTTATTTTTACAATGAAAGACTAAAAATGCTACAGAAATTGTGGCACCCCACCTGACATAACAAAATACTTGAAATAGTGTAAGCTGAATTCTGCCAGTATCTGCAATACCAAGTGATACCACACCTATGTGCCATACTATTTGAAACCATTTCCAGTAACGCATTTTCAGTGTTTATGATACGTGGATAAATTGCCCAGATGCTGGCATTAATTCATCAGCAAGTAGTGCTTTTACAATTACTGTCACCTTGACACTAGCAGGTGGCTGTGAGTTTCATTTTATTCAGTCCTCACTTCCAGCTGAGTTCAAGTCAGTTATGAATATTCTGTGCTAAAAGGTGAGGAGACAATTAATAACATTTCTGGAAACAAGCGCTGTAATGAGTCACATCAGTGTGATCATCAGTGCCAAGAGAAGAAGCCAAATGGCCTTCAGCTGTAGAAGTATTTTTGTCCATCTAGATCGAGAAGTGCCAAGAGTGTGTTTTGAGCATTTCCCCCAGGAAACAGACTGTGTTCAAGACCAACTCCCTAACTCTGGGCCAGCCCTGGTCCTGCTGGACTTGAGCATGTGAAATGCTACACCAACACGAGCCCACCTCAAGCACAGGACTGCACCCAATCCCAAGTCTTCCTACCATGATATGGAAGAGGGGGACAGTGCGTTCAAAACAAGTGTCTCCACTTGAGGCTACACCTATAGCAGTCAGAGATCACTCAGAGCTGCCCAAGGCAATGGCACACACCGACAGCGGTCAGCATCACACTCTTGACCATTCTGGGTTTTGGGAAGGCTTTCCAGTTTGCAAGTGTAACGTCAAACCCAAAGCACCTTTGCCCATCTGGACAACTTTGCTCAAAGCTGATAAGCCTCCCCTCAGTCCCAAGAGCAGAGGGTTGCTGATGGCTGAGTGGCATAGACCTGGCTCTCCTGGGATTGCACCAAGCTGGAACTCCGGAGCTTGGCTGGACATGAGAAGTTTCCCTACAGAGGCAATGGGGAGCTTCTGCACTACACACCCTAAGGCTACCCCAACTTCCTGTACAGGCCAAGCCAAGTCCACCCTCAGGCACATCCGTACACTCAGACAATTTGGGAAATGATCTCTGAGGTTTCCCTCTCATTAAAATTCTCAGAGTAGCACCAGTTTTCACACAGATCTCTCCTTCACACCTATGAACAGCTGAATAAAGCAGGACGAATGTCTCATTTAAAAATAAAGACAATAAGCAGCCGTTCCCACAATCCTTCCCAGCATCTGCCATCTTACAGTGCTGGGCTGGAAGGTGTTAAACGACAAACGGTTTTCAGCTGAGACAGCCTGGAAAATACAGATCCTGTGATAAAATAGGGCTTCCTATCCCAATCTAAGGCTGAAAGAACCACAGGGTAGTATTTATAATGAGACCTTTGGTACAGGAATCCAAAGCTTCTATTTGACATATCTGTGCCAGCATCAGAGCAGGCATCAGAGCACCCAAACCTTGTGAAAGCTCTTGGCACCCAAGATAACATGGCAATTCAGGAAGGTGTACATAAGTTTCCAGCTTTTGAAAACAGTGATTGTAGAAATATGCAAATGACTTGCTGGAGAGATTCAGGCAGCTGTGGTATCTGTGAGCAACAGCTCACCTGCAAACTGCTAGAACAGTACGTGTCCTTTTCACAGCTTCAGGAAGTAACAAATATGAGCAAGCTTTTAAATTTGTACTGCCCTTTCCAGAATACTCCAGTATGCTGGTTACCAGCTCATAAAGAAAGTTCACTTAAAAAACCTGCTTATTGCATAAATTAGATTAGATTAAAAAAAAAAAAAAAGAAAAAAAAAAAGGAAAAAAATTAATAAAATCCCATCTTTTATTCAATTAGAATTTTTTTGTTATGGTTTCACTGATGGCAAGAAAATTAATTTTCTTTTCTAGTTGACTACTGTATCAAATAAGTCACACAAAACCAAGAAGAGTATCCCCTCTGTGGAAAAGATTGTAGAGAACTTAATCGAATGGAAGTAACTGGATTAGTGAGATATTTCCAGATTTCATTCAAATGCACATAGCAAAAAAGGACAAACCCCCTCAAGTTATCAGCAGTAGCTAAAGTATGTAATTACTTCAGTTATTTTTTAACTAAAGTAGATATACTGTTTCGAAAATCTTATTTTAGGAAGGCCAGTAATAAATGGTACAAACGGTCAGAAAATGCAAGGCATAAACCAAAGAAATATTAATTTACAGTAACTTTTCCACATCTGACTTGCACTTTAAAACTTTAAAATGAAGGAAGGAATTGCTGGATAACTGCAGAATTTAAAAAATCATAAAGGAAGACTTTGTTCCTGTTACATTTGGTTCCTTCCTTTTGTGCTATTCATGGGTATTTAGGATTGCTTACACAGACAAACTCCAAGAACTATTTATGACAAAGAACTTTTAGACCACAGGAGATAAACTGCTTGTTTATCTACTAATGTCAAAAAGCATAAGTTTTTTTAAAGCTTATGTATACTTGAACAATTAGAAGCTCAGCTGCCACCCACTAGCACTGGAAAGCTTATGAACCAACCATTTAATAATATCTCTGCTGCAATAATTCAAGAAAAGGTTATGAAGAATGCAGTAAACAGACTGCAATGATTGCCTGTAATGACAAAAGGAATTTGTTACTTACAAAAGCCTTTGAGAATTCCTAACCCCAAACTCAGGGCAGCTTTAATTTTTCAAGACGTGCGATAAGCAGCATGCACAGAGAGTGACGAGTTGGATTTACTGCACATGTACAGATTAACTGAGCACTGGCAACTGGCTCCCGAGACCCAAAATACCGGCAACAAGACTCATACCTGCAAAAACTGTGCTCAAATCTTAAGACTCTGAAACACCACACCACCCCAAATACATAAACTATGAAACAGCTCAGTGTCAGCAAGTCAGTGTCAACGATTTGGGATGCCAGCCTTGTGTCCTATCAGAAACAGAAACCCTGAAAGTGCAGGTCTCCAGTCAAATAAAGCATTTGTTTCAAGCAAGGACAGATGGCAAGCTAGCAGGCATTAAAAGTGTCAGCAGCCATGATGAAGGACTGAGCCCACACCTAAGAGCTAGTGGAAGTTTTAAATCTCTGTTTTTAGACAATATCCATAAAACAGGAACAGGATTTTAACTTGCTCTATCTGAATTAACACTATTGGTGTGTCCTGCTTTGAACAACAGGCAGAACTGTAAGAGATACCATACACATGTACAACTGAAGTGTGAACAGACACTAGCACTAAAAAACTCTTTCCCAAGGCCCCTCTGTCCCCAACAAAATAAGCCCTCTCCAACCTGTGGAAGTCCCATGTTCACATGCTTGGATGCTGGTGAGTGGCAGTGTCAGCCCTAGAAGCAACTTGTAGACTAACACCAGGCAAGGATGTCAAGAGTACAGAATATGTTACGTATTCAGTAGTCAGGGCTTCTACAGTTCAGGAAGATGATGCATGTATTTGAAAGTACATTGGATGTAAGTGAATGCGACTGAAATGAAAAATATGGCACATACAATGGGAACTCATTATATTGGGAAGTGATACAGAAAACATCTGGATGTCATCTTAAGAGGTTGGTGTTTTTCCTGATTAAAGAAACAGCTGCCTTAGTAAAATTACTCATATCCAGCAGTAATGAAGAGTATCTTTTAGCTCAATTCTTCAGTTAAGCCAACAAGCATCTGCTTCCTAATTTTCTTTTTATTTAATCTTGTGTACCCAGCCCAAGTGCTGTAACAACAAGTTTAAATAGCTGCCTCATTTTATATCTTGCAAGCTATCATGACTAAACAGAGAATAGCACTTTGCATATGAAACTTTCCTTTCAAGCAGGTGACCAGTGAGAGGTGATCTGTAACACCATCTGTGTGAAAGCAGGGGGTGGGGTGGAGGAGCCTAATAAACTGCACGGGGAATCAATAATTACATCCTCAATGCAGCATAAAGTGCTTCCAGAAGATTCATTCCTAGGCTTGTAAATCTGACTGTGTATTTTAATTCCAATACCATTAAGTGATTTAGAGTGATGCCTTCACTCTAAACTACGCTCCTAGACCATAGTGGCAGGCACAGAAAAGGCTAAAATCACTCTGTGTACATAAAAGGAATTCTATTTTCTTTTTAATGGTAACAGAGCAGCAAACAGTGAGCTGTTAGTTTCAGCCAGTGTTATGTGGCACTTGCAGGTTTCTTCCAGGCATTAACATTAACGGGAAGAGTTTAAAATGGTGGTTACCAAGTATACAACAATATGAACAGGATACCAAGGGTGCCTACTTTATCTGTTCTTCCATTCATTTCTTTTTTCTAACTTCATTTACTTACTTTAATATTTTACTCCAACACCAAAACAACACCTTAATGAAATTACTCTCATCAGTTTGAATCAAAAAGGTCCTTGGACAAAAGGGCCCAAGACTCAGGATCTCCCATATTCTGCCATCCCCCTTGAACCAACCACTAGCAAACCTGACCAACTCACTGAGCAAATGGAAAAAAGTAACTACTCTTTCTTTTTGCTCTGCTTCCCCTCAAAAAGATGGTCTTCCTCAATCACAACATAGTCTTAATCTGGCATCATCACAACTATTTTAAGTCAGTTACTTGTATCATTCAGAGGCCAGTCCTCAAATGGTTAAAATTTACACTGACAGTGTCCTCAGACCAGGTAGCATGGAGTAGGAGTTCTCCAAGCAGCTCAGCGTTTGCTCCTTCTGGACTTACTCCCACTGCTCTACAGCAGTTCTGCTGGGTCTGCAGTGGTAGTGCAATAGCAGTAAGGAAGAAAAGCTTCCTTTTTCTCTGTTGTTTTCATGCAAAATGCTCCAGATAGCCAAGGGCTGTGTTTTTATGAAGCTGTGAGTGAAAGTTCACAGAAAGATGGTTGAGGTTGGAAGAGACCTGTGTGGAGAGCACTCTGAAGGTCATCTGGTCCAAGTGTCCTGCTCAAGCAGGACCACCCAGAGCTCATTGCCCAGGAACAGGAACATGTAGAGATAGCTTTCGAATATCTCCAAGGGCAAGGACTCCACAATCTCCCTGGGCAATCACTGCAAATCACTGCAGTGCCCAGTCATCCTCATAGCAAAACCACATTTCCTGATGTTCAAAGGGAACTTCTTGTGTTTCAGTTTCTGCTCGAAGTTCTGTATAAATGTCATACATGTATTTTGGCACAGCATTAGGACATGGACAGAGCGGTGTCACAGTACAGGCCTAAGTGACTATTGTCCAAGCTGTATCTTCAGTAGACACTGCAACCAGGTATTTATCAACAGTCTTGTCTTGTTATCAGTGGCTTGATTTAGAATGAAGCAAGCAGTAAACTTGTAATAATAGCAACAGTAAGAACAACTAATAACTAGTGAACTACATGTAATGCAGGTTATGAAAGGATTAGCACAAGGAAGAAAGTATGATGAGAATCTAAACTGACAAGTTTGAATACTGAAGTTTTAAAAACAAGCCATGATTTTAGGCACAGAATTACAGAGTTCCAGGCTTTACACAGTCCTCATGAAACACAAAAAGCTGAAGGAGTTAATTTGCATTACTCTAATGTCCTTTGCCAGAGACCCTATGCTTGCTTTTCTTCATGCACAGGCAATTCCATATTCTACTGCCCATTAGTTTGATGTGTTCATGGATATAAAGAGAATAAATTAAACACTACTACTTTAGAGTGTCTCTTATACTCTTTACACATACATAAAATATAATGAATATTCACTGCAAATTAGTGCTGTATATTAAGGCTGTCCAATGTTTAAACAATAAAGTGCTTCTTTTAATCTTTATACTAGGACTGAAGTCAGCACAGGAATTCTCAGATTTTGTGATCGCAGATACTGGAAACAAGTAAAATGATCGCAAGCACAAGGACAGTGCCACCAGTCACTCAGTTAGATCTACAGCATGGATCACTTAGGAACAAGCCATTAGATCATAAAACTCTTTCACTGAGCTTTCTCTACCACCAGGAGCTACAGACTACTTTGGTCTCACTTGTATAGATACACTTCAGCTGGTTCAGCCCTCAGGTTTCAGTGGATTCTCAGATTACAAGTAAATTCGTTTTGGTAAATTCCATTAAAAACAATGGGATCGAGAACGTGCCATTTAGGTAAGTGCAGCTTGGATTTGCAACCATGTGAGCAGCTGAGCCTGACCTATGCAGAGTTTGGTAACACCAGCAGTTGCACTGATGCATTCTTAAGTTATTTTTCAAGGGGAGGAACAGGTTTAAATTTAGCGTACTCAGCAGGTTCCTTTCCCCATAACACCTCTGACATACCATCTAGATGGCTTTTTATATAAGTAATGTAATAAGAAAAATCTTCCTCTATACAGCAGGACAAAAAGATGATGCTTTCCTAACTCAGTGCTTTCTTATTGCTGAGATTTCTCTAACAGACAATAGTCATTGAATTGTCTGATGAATAATGGACAGGATCAAAATGAGCCTGAATAAAGTGCTTGTATGTTTTCCTTAAATTAAATATAAGTGATGTGAACTCTTGTAGTTCTTTTTACGTAAGCCAAACAGGAGGCTTCAAGAGAGAAGAACTATGATTTAAGCAGCTGCTTTTATGTTGTAAGTAAAATCATCAGGCAGACTAATTCAATTCCTTTCTGTTTACTGTAAGACTATTTCTTTTACTGGACAAGCCATAAAACTAAAGTGACTAAAATATAAGGAGGCAAGCAGACATTTCCAATTCTTAAAGTCTCAGAAACAAGTCCTCTGACTGAACAGCAGAGCTGCCAGCATGTCAAATTTATGAGCAATTCAATTGCTTCTCTGAATTTCCTGCAGTTAAAACTTTCTTACAGCTAAACCTCAAAACCATTCCTGTAATTAAACAGCCATAAGTTGTACTCTCTAAAGATTAACCCTATTTTTGAATGCCGCACATATTTGAAGGAAATAATGGTTGGAAGTATTCATAAAGACTTCAAGTATGCATATTAGCATGTGTACATCCTTTCCATGCCCCCACTTGAAACAAGAGAAAAAAAAAAAGGCATAACAACCGTGTAAACTCTCTCCATTTCCAACAAAACTCATTACATGGCTGTAGTGTTTTATTTTGTTCTTTAACTGAACACTTCCCATAGCCAATTCTAGAGAGAAGGCCTTTCAGGCTTCACTAAATTATTTCTATATTTAATAGCATGTAAGTTAAAAAATTAGAGTACCTTAACTGCAATTTTGAGTTGGAACTAGATAGAAGAAAAGTCTTCAAAGTATGATTTAGAAAAACGGCATCTTAGTCACCAGCTCCACTCATTAATTGTATTACCAACTGTCACAGTCTGTCAAGAAAAAAAAAGGCTGATTAAGTTCTTCTTGTTATTTCAGTAAATCTTTACTTTTGACCTTGGGTCAGTTAATAACCATATTAACTCAAGACAGAAGAGCTGATGGCATTTAACATTGAAGTAATTCTGCTCAGGCACGCTGAGAACCACCACTGTAGTTTCCTGCAGCAGTGTGGCAATGATGGCCCAAAGCATTACAGCAGTTGTAAATCTTGCCTGGAATCAGGAAGATTATTTATTCTTCCCTCTAGAATATAAATGGAAATAAAAGCAACTCTGGAAAGAAAAGGCTGAGCACAGACTGAACCATGCTTGTAAGAGATACCCTGCAAGCAGCAAATGCTGATGGGAAGGTTTCAGTTATTCACTAGTTTTGCATGATAAAAGGAAAAAGATTGAAATTGTCTGTATACTATGAATAGTGTTTTTAAGAACAAGTTGGGGAAAATAGCATCCTTTAAGAAACGGCATTACAAGCTGCTGACTTTGTTCTGCAGCTGTTAGCTTGAAGAAAACAACAAAAAAGAGTTTTTAAAGAAAAATGGAAGGGAGTGAAGTTCATAGCTTATCCTTTTCACATGATGATCCTTAGGATCTACTGGACTGTAAAATTATCTAGTCATGCCTGCAAAAATTAAGGACAACTTGGCCCCCAAGGGACAACACAACTTTAAAGCAGTAATAGGACTGAACCAGCTTCCAAAAACAACTAGTATGGTTATTCTGCTTAGCCTGCAAAAGCGGATGATTGCCTAAAGACTGAAGAAAAGAAACAAACCAGATACATCTAGTTCTTCAGATGAACTAGTTAGAGTCTTTCTGGAAGTTCAATGCACTTGAAACATCAGAAACAACAGAACTGGCCCTTTATGCCAGAAAGAAGACAGCTCTCTGTTAATTGAAGGTTGACTCTACTCCAGTAGATCACTGCTGCTGGAGTGATCTTCCTTGTTTGCTTTAGAGTTATGTCAGTTTACGTAAGGTTTGGATGTTAAAACAAGCTTCTGAGCCCTCATGTATCTGAATGACAAGAGTCCCCTCATACTGTACTGTTTTCATTAGCTACTATTTGAAGGAGTTCATCAGGGTTGGGTGGGTTAATGCAAGCAATTAGAGGTGTTGAGTAAAGAGTATCAGAACTAAATACATCAAACAAAATCCAAGTTCTTCAGAATATTTTACCACCTCCTGACTTCTCCCGTATCTTTTGCTTTACAAGGAAATTAAACAGTCAGATGGCTGGCCAGCTAACACCCACGGGAACACAAAAGCTTGTATACGTGTTGACAAAAGACTTGGCGATGTCAACAGTGAGCTAAGAAACTGAATCTGCTGTTTAACTACATGCTAGATTATTTTTTCTTGAAGAAACCAAGCAAGATTTGTATGAGACACTGGCACTACATACCTCTTTCTGCTTTCAAATCTTCATGTTCATCCTCTTCTCAGTTTTTGGCTTAAGAAAAGTTTGCAGTTTGCCCAATTCTGTGCACTTAGCCCTGGGCAAAATGAGCCCTTGCATTTACTGACTGGAGGAAAACAGAGATTTGTCTTTCAAATGCTTCATGACAGCTCTGTTTAAGGGCAATCACCTGCCAAAACCACAAATTCCCATTGGCATCTATCATGCTGGAAGTGGCACAGGATTTTTCATGTGAACGTCTTTTCCAAATTCCTTCTCAATATTTTGCACATAGAGGGGAAATACAGCCTGCGTATGGCAGAGGCAAGCTTTTGGCACAGATGATACAGGAACTGGACTCATTTATCAACCACAACATTTATCAACATTATTCAACTGTTGCATTTTTACAAACAAATGTCAAACAAAGCACGTGGATTCCTGCAGTTTTTGAAAGATGTGGGAGAAAGCTCCCTACTCATCTTACAAATCTTTGAGATTTCTGTTGCCTGAAAATAACAAAAAATTGATCCTGCCAAAAGAAAAAATCCACTGGCCAATTAGCACTCACCATAAATTGATCCCAAGAGTTGGTGCTAACTTAAAGCCAATGAACCTTGTTTGTATCTGTTCCATGTTTGATCTGCTGAGCAAGATGTGCTGCAAGTGCAAAGGACACTTTTGAAAGAGTGTCTGTTTCTTCTGTAGCAAGGATGCCATTCTCTCTACCTATTGCTGGAGACATGAAGAGCATGCAGGAGCAGTAATGATGTCTTTTCTGCTTCTGATTTCAGGCATTCAGTTTTCTCAGGGATTTTCAGTTAGCTTGAAGCAGCAGAAGTGGTAGGTGGCACAAAGTGGTGTTTTGTAATGAATTTTTAATCTGATCCTTCAAAGAGCAAATTGGATAAGAAACTTCCCAAATTTCATCATACATTTCTGTTCACTCAAATTGTATTTAAAATACTAAGAATTAATTAATGCCTACATATTTTTTACTAGAAGTAATTTAAATTTTTGAAAAAAGATACAAAAGTAGAAAGATTCTTTGCTAAAGTCAGCTTTGGGAATCTGATGGAATGCCTTCATAGCTGTCAACAGAATCAAAAACATGGTAATCTTCTACTAGATGGTTTATGCTTTTATCTTCTCTAAGCTAATAAGAGGAGTATGGTATCGCCTGCTTAACTCCCAGCTTAATGGAAAATAACCTCAGACTCAGTCTACATATACAGAGACAAAGCACAAAAAGGAATCTCACATACACTAGTTATACATTGTGAAATATTTAGATGAAGAAATGAAGAGTTACTCCATACCCAGAGTAAAACAATATTTTCATATGTACTTTTTTGGGGAAAAAAATCAGTACAGTGATTCAATAACATCTATTACTTATCACTTAATTGAACTTTTATACCATCCACAGTGAGAATATACTTCCCAAATATTTTACACAGCCCAGAATTTAAGCAGGATAAATTAATGCTGATCTATTCCCACTGTCAGCACCAACTGAGATATTTTTATGTTACTTTCATTTGCAGAAAGAAGTAAAATTCTTGGCTGTAATACTATACATAAGGATTGTTATTGAGATATGAACAGTTTATTTGCAACAATCTAAATCCTGCTTGCAAATGGCTCCACAGAACCCTGTACCTAACCATATGTTGTACATTTTCTATTAAATCTCCAGAGCAACTCCACCACCTCTTCAGGCAGCATGTTTTTACCCTCCTTTTACTCGTCTTTATTATTGCAACTGCATTTTGTGCTGCAAAGTGACAGAACTGAAAACTGAGATAAATAAAAGAGAGATATGGCTTGGAAACAACTCCTTTGCAGGTGCCTGGTGATTCTGGACAGACTGTTAACAGCATGTAATTTCTTCTGTACAGTATATTAACCCAGATGCAAAAAATTCTTCTTTAGGGTCTATCTAGAGCTGCTGCTGCATACAACGAAAGCACTCACACTATTATTTCTCACACAGCCATTCTCCCTCTAACTGTTCTGTGGAACCAGAATGAAGTGAAACTGCAGGAGCTAGTTGAAAGCCAAATGCTCAGAAGAAACAAACAGCTCCCTCTCAGCTGCTTGAATTCTACTTAATAACACAGATCATGAGCTCGTGTCAAATATACGAGCTGTTACAATCACAATCCAGTATTTCTTAGGTTTCATTATCATCCATTCTCCTTTCTAGCAATTTACCATCAGCCTACAATGGTGTGGAGGTGAGAAGGGATTTTAGTTAAAATTAATGTAATGAGCAGTGAACTTTTTGGTTATTTCCAAAGTCAACATATGAATGCAAAAGCATGTCAAGTAAGTTTACCATGGAACAAAGCAAATTTTTTTGTTGTTTGGAGAAAACTCCAGAAACAAACTCCTTTCAGTTACTCAAAAGGGAAACCACTGAAATGGTTATGACAGGTTGGAGTTCTAAACTGATGTTTCTGAGACCAAAATCAGGGCTCTGACTCTTGGTTTCATAGTAGGCTTAGTTATGGCAGCTACAGCAGGCTGTCACCACAGCTTCTCAGTCCCCTGCTGCGGATATTCACACTGATGACAGACAAACAAAAGCAAAACATACCCACTGCTGGACTCCAGCAGACAGCAATTCACTGAATTAAGGCAAATTGCCACTATTCCCACTTCACATTAGCAGAGTAGCCTGAGAGCCCTTATCCTGAGGCACAAAGACTGCTGGTGATGGCAGCTGATTGTGTGCCTGGTGGTGGTGCCTGATTGCGGTACGGGGCAGAGTCTCAATAAGGCTTCAGGGACTTAGGCCCCAGAAACAGCTCCCTGTCAATGATACGTGGTATCAGTAATTCCACAGCAGAGAGGGAAGAGAAGGAAAACCAAGAAGCAACATGTTAATTAAGTGCTAGATTGGAAACACACATCTCTGTTACCATTCTTCCAATTTTCCTCAGAATTAAGTGTGGGGCCAGCTTAAGCAGCACAGTTGCACAGAACAGCCGAGCAAGTAGCATTGGGAGGAAGGGCACAGAAGTATTAGGAGTGAGAAAACTTTTGGAGTAAAGGGAACCTATTTGAGAGAGATGGGTTTCATCAACAGTGACAGTGTAATTGCACTGCAGGAACTTAAGAGACAGAAATAGAAGACTGAAGGGCAGTCTGCTTGCAACAGCAGAACGGTCTAGATAAAAGAAAATCTTAGGAGTCAAGGTTATCTCCAGAATGTGAATCCATAGGGACTCTGCAGTACATTTTGATGCAGCTAGCACAGAAAATGAACAGCATTAGATTTATTAAAGGTGGTGAAGAGACTGAAATAGTAATGGAGATTACAGAATGTGATTGTGGGAAACAGAGGAGATTTTAAATCCTTCTCTGTCCCTGAGCAGGCTATTAAGTGCTACATCAGAGCTGATATAAACCTTGCTTTTATACACTGTAATGACAGCTATCTGCAGAAACTCAAGAGCCTACAGGAGAAAAAGTAGCTCTTAACTTAGTTTGACATATTACTGTCTAACAGGGGCCATATGCCCCAATTCAACACGCTGTTTTAAACAAAAGGTTCACTTTGGTAATGTTTAAGTTTGGAAAGAGAATCAAGATGACCAGCTGAAAAGCACTTAGAAAGAAACAGCCAGATAGTTAAACTGCTTGGAGATGATTTGGAGAATAAAAGGTGAGGTTCAGAGTCCAAAATTCTCAAATCAAAAGGCTCAGATGACTTCTACCTTCTTTTGGTATGGCTCTAAAAGAAGGTAATTAAAAGTAAAACTGTATTGAGTCCAAGCAAGGAATACAGAAACTGATAATGACTGACAAGTTAAATGAAAACTCTTAAGCCAGGCTAAACGTAATTTTTGAAGAACAAGTTTGATGTTTAAGAAAAAAAAAAGAGAAACATGAGGCCTGCTAGAGAGCCAGGAGTAGCAATAGGAGATGTCTGTTTAAAAGAGCATAGTGCATGAACCAAAGCCATTGCCAAAAAGACAAACGTGCCCCCCATGTTTGGTCTTGAAGAGCCTAGGCATGTTCCCATGCAGGAAGGTTCTTGAAAGAACAAGCCTAATGGACTGTTGCAATATTGAGGCTGGACTAGATGATCTCTTGAGGTCACTCGCAAGTTGAATGACTCCAGGATTCAGTGAAATACCAAGCTAAAAAATCACAAATCTATAAAAATGAAAGAGAGCATAAAGATCATTTCAGAGCTCTGCAGGAACTAAAACATGACACCACTGAAATACTGATGTATTGCTTCAAAGTGGCAGCAGATGGATGGTAGGTGGGAAACAGGACCCAAATCTGAAAACAGGGCTGCAGAAAACCACAGGCAATTGAAGTCTTCTAGTTTGTAGCACACAGGGAATTCTACTGCCAGTCTGTGAAGAGATGATTAAGGAGGAGTTAAGTGGCATTCACAGAGAAGTGGTCAAGCTGATACAGTATGCCTGGAGTTTCAAACAGCATTAGAAATCAAGCTTCCAACACATAAAAGGAAAAGTCCTCTTGTTAACTAGTGTCAAGTTAAGTGAGAGGAAGCAAGAGAAGTGGTCAGTGCTCATGCTGGTGAGCTAAGATCCCCAAGGCACATACACTGGAACTTAATCACAATTTGCAGAAAGGCCAATACCTTTGTACAGGTGACAAACTTCATTCCCCTACCATTCAAGACTGCTAAATGACGGATTTTTTTCTTTTTTTTTTTTTGTAGTCACGGAATTTAAATACTCTCTCTGAAGGGGCACTTCCAAAAGAGAGGGAGAGACAGAAAGAAAAGCTACAGATAAATTCTGCAGAATGTCTCAGCACTATAGGAAGTCAGCAATCTTCTGTGGTCAGCCTGGCAAAGGCAGTTCTAGATCAATAGCATCTGTATCACTACTTCATGCCTGCTCCTCATTAGCAAGACATCACTACAATCACTGAGGGGTGGTGGCTTACAGTGAGCAATGATTAGGTCTGTCTGAAGTCAAGACAGGAAGCCAAGATCATCAAGTGAGGTTGAAGAGTGGCACTGGAACTTCAACTCTAAATGCAAATATAAACTAATTAAGTAGGTCGTAACTTTTCTCCCACTTTTTTTTTTTAACTTCTAATTAACAGATGAAACTCTTAAGTCCAACACTTATCATCATGAAGAACAGTTTGGGTTTTTTTCTTTGTTTGGTTTTTTTGGTTTTGGAGTTTTTGGAATTAATTTGTTTGTTTGTTTTTGTTATTCCTTCACTCTGATCAGAATAAGTAAGTGTTCCTTCAAACAGGTTATACTACCACAGTAAAAAAAGAACAAATCTGTTACATTTCTGCTTCATGCCATGGAGAAGAATGGCAATATGAGCATATTATGCAGGAAGAACAGCTGCTGCATCCAAAATATTTTAACGTGGGGGAAAAAAAATAGTTACTTACCCCATTCAAAAACCAGAAAAACTTCAGAGGATTCTGGGAAGTCACCAGATGAATCTGAAACTCATGTGCTCCTTACTCCTTCAGAGCATTTTGGGTTTACTTTTTTGCTACTCATGCAAACATCAAATTAAAAACTCCTTCTATTTCTGCCTATGCAATGTATTCCCCGACTGTGGAACCAATCTTCAAGTAAAAGAGTCCCCTTATCACTTAGCTTTAGCAGTGCTTTTAAGAACCAGTTATGGGTAAATCAGAAGACCTAGAGAACATGCAAACCTGACTGGACTAAGAGCAAGGCCATACCCTTACCATGAATTTCAGCACCAGTATCGCAGCTATTCCCAGCAGTCAAAATTGCAGTGCTCAGAACTAATGTTTGTAATCTTCATGAATTCCAAGAAAGAGCTTAGTTGCTGTTAGAGGATTCAGTGTTGTCCTCCTCCAAAACTTAACAAGTTATTTCCTTATATGACTACACTTGGAAGTGTAAATATCTGGGTCTGCAGAATAGAGGATCTTGTTGCATGCAATACTCCTGACTCTTGGTATACCAGAATTGAACATCAAACTACAGCAAGGCAGATGTAAAACAAATTTCTCTTTTACATTTTATTTTTCAATTAAAAACAAAAAAATTACTTTAAAGAGGAATCTTCTAAGATTCTAAGACATGTCTAGTACTTACTTGAGGTTTAATTTAAACAAAATGATCAAGAAAGTTAAAAAAAAAAATCTGTCCCAGTCCTATGGGATAAATCCATCATATTACAGTTTCCTAAAGATACTTTCATACAAACAAAAAAATTTTCAATACTAGCAGTGCCTTTAAGGAGCCAGGCTTATTTTTAATAATCCTTTACAGCCACTGACTCATGGAAAAAATACCAAGGAAAGAATTCACATGCAATATTACTATTAGGGATCAAAACTAAAAAACCAAAACAAAATAACAACCAAGAAAAAAAAGAGCAGCACTTAAACAGTTACTTATCTTAAAATCAAGTTTTCTTATATTTGTAGCTGTTTTACAAATGAAGTTGATATTTGACTTTAACTGGCAACTCTTTCTGGCTTGGGTTTAGACAGGTACCAAAGAAAAAAAGAAAAAGCATATGATGTTTCCAGCATTTCTAGGTGTTTCACATTAATTCTAGTAAGGTGGAAATTGTAGGAAATATAACAGAAAGCTTCTCATGGCTCTATTTGCAAGTGAGCAGAACATATCCTTATCAAGAGGTAAGGTATTCAATGTGTTCATTTAGAATGATTCACATTGGTGACTTTATCTAAATGAGCTATTATGTGAGCAGGATGTTTTAGGAACTACTCAGTATGATAGCATATCCTTTAATCGTGATTAGTTAGACTTACAAATGATTATGGAACATACAATGTGTTGCAGCTTTGGATCATTACCCGTGGAAATGTAATTCAGAAGTACAAACAATAATTATTTCCATCACTCCTTCTACTGAAACATAGCTTTCTTTAATTAGAATATCGATAAGTGAGCACATCAAATATAAGATTTTTTAATACTTAATCTGATAAAGAATTAACTGAGCTTTTAACTGAGGAAGTTTAATCCTTCAAGCAGTGTGCACACAGATTGTGCCACCTGTTTAGTAACACCCACTGATGTAATGGACTAACAGATTATTAAGGATATATTTTCTATGGTGGCAGCCAGCCTCTGGGGCCCTCAGGCCTTTCCACACCTCTCAGCAGCAGCAGGGAAGTACATACATTTTCCCACATAATATGGGAAAGCCTCATTCTGCTGCATCCCATTCTTTCCATAGGCAGAGGCTGGCTATTGCCTCAGCATACTGGATTTAGGAGACACATCGTGAAGTTCCCCTAAATCTGATTAAGACAGAGCACGCTGAATTGCACTCTCTAAGCCACCAGGACAACTGTTTAGGGACATCATTCTGTCTTGGACAGCAGACGTCTAACAGAGAGTGTGAGAACCAGTGGCCAGCATGGATGATGTCCTTCCTGCCCTCATACGCCTCTTCTCTGTGTGTAAGAGCAAATTTTACTTTCATTACTGAGTCCATCATGTTTAGAATGGGCACTACCATCCATTATCACCAACATTCCGCTGCAAAGAGTTCCACTTAATTATCTGTTGTGTGAAACACTTTCTTTTGCTTCAGGTGTCGCCTCATTCCATTTGTGCAAGAGTTTTACTGGAACGTAAGTGCTGCTTTCATTCTTGCTGAAGAGGTGGTGGTAAAACTGCCTCTCTGAGGAGGAAGGAATGGTTGAGAAGCAACGACTAGGTGTTATTTAGGAGAAACTATACACACTGATTGAAAGTGAGACTGTACATTAACAGACATGGGACATAAACCATCAACACAGATACGAAATCACCAGCACTGATGACAAATGGTTCAGGCATTTCTTGGCAGACAAACTGCCACTTGATGTAAAGACCCATCAGCATTCATCTACCAGCTCACTGTCTGCCAAGAAATACCCTCTGTCTCTGTCAGAACTGGTTAATTAAAGTGTACCAATAGTTTATGCTGGAAAAGTCCACACCTGTTTGCCAAGTAGATCTCCAGTGAAAAGAGATGAAACATAAGTAAAATAATATTTAGCAAAGATGCAGAAGCCAGCTCCCAAGCACCTCTCAGTTTTTCCATCACTGTTAAGTGTCTAACTGCATTTCCCCCCACCAAAAATTACAAGACAATTAAAATACTAAAACCTGTGTATTTTAAGACATGAATGTCTCTTCAACACCATCTACACTCAGCACAGGACCATGGGAAGTAAGCAGGCAAGTCTAGTTAAGACATAAAAGTGTCAGAGGAACATTGTCTCCTTATAACTGCTTTGTCAGGTACATGATCCAACAGCACCTGCTGAGACAGCTTTAACATAGTGATAACTTTTAACAAAAATCATCATGCACAGCCATACAATTTAAGTAATTTAAACTGACAGGTTCAAAACAGAGCTCTACCTAGTACTTGGGAAATTTATTTATGAAAACAATTAATTTCCTTGGTTTGTGGAGTTTCCACCAGTAATTGCTTTGGATTTAAGGAATGATAGATTCAACTTACAGTTGACGAGTATTAACTTGTGCAATCCTGAAATAAAATTCTACCATAATCTAGAGACAGAAACAAGAATTTAAACTAGTAAGATTAAAGACTTTTCAAATGCCAAGCTAAAACTTTAAAATATCACAATGCATGTCACTAAAATGGTACCTGTGACTCTTCTGGCTCTCTCCGAAAATATTACAGAAGTAAATGCATTTCGACAAAGATCTAAGACGAAACCGCATCTTCATTCTCTCCAGAAACCATGACAGGTAATAGAGATTAATGGGTTATTAATGCTTCAAAGACATTCACAAGTATAGTTTTATAGCTGCCTCTTCATTCTTAACATGTCTTTTCCACGTGAGTTGATGCTTCAGGTTCAGGTAGACAAACAGAAGCAAGAGTTTAAACGACTTCAAGGATATAGTTGAAACACATTTGGGAAGCAGGAAGCTGATGCACCAAATCTACCACTACCACACAGGAAGAACTCTGTAATTACACGCTCTAGCATGAAGCCCAATAAGATGTACCAGGTGTGGTTCCCACGCAGGTAAAAAACCCAAATATCATTTAACACTTAAATGAAATAATAGCTTTAGGACTTATACAAAACAACAGTAATAGAAGCAAGAAGACCCACTGGACTGGTCTCCGATGTACAAGCCACTTTCAAAGTGTTAAACAAGTTTAATTAGGATAAATAAAGTTCTTAAACTTAATGGCTTATCTAGATGATGATATGTCAGATAAACCATGTGGAAATGTCTTACTTCTTCTCCTGAAAGATAGTAAGCTGAAAGTAGTCCACCGACGAAACGAATGTTCACTTCAAATACGGAAATTTCAGCATTCTGTTGAAACAAACATAGATTTATTTCTATAGAGGTTTGTTTGGTTTTTTAAAATTTTTATATATANATACCTGTATGTGTGTGCGTGTGTGTATATATATATATATATATATATATATACACACACGCACACACATACAGGTATTAAGGCACAATAGCTGCAAATAGCAAAACACAGAAGATGTTGGGAAGGCCAACATAAGAATTTAATTTCTTTCTCTTCCTCAGTTTAACAAAATACCCTCTCCATTATCCTCACCATGGTCACTTTTCATCTATTCTGTTTGGATATAGGGCTTTCTCTAAATCCACATATGTAAGTACTTCCTTCCAGATGATTCAGCATTTGCCCAAAAAGTGGTCTTGGATCACATGTACCACACTACTTCCCCTCACACCATCTCAGAGAGATCAGAATTGATCAGAATGTCCTATCAGGTGTTTTCCTACTTCAGTCTAAATGCAGCTTATTGCTAAAAAGAAGGTAACATTAGAACGAGTTAATTACATGCTCATGATAAAAATGTAATGATTATGTGTATACACAAGGAAGCAGATGATCTTTCACTATTACAGTGACAGTCCTTCCCAAGCTGGATAAATCTTTTACCAGTGATAAAGACTAAGTCCAGCCAGTGTCTATCTCAAAACTCAAAGCACATTCTTCCCTGCCTTTTGAAATTCAAGCATAAATGAGGAATCTGAGTCTCACATGGTTTTGTTCTTTATTAAGTCAATTCCAATTTTACCCCAACACATATCATTGAATCCACTCGAGGCATTTAGTTAAAAAGCTGATCCAGTGAGGTTTCTTAATTTTTGCATTTTTATGTAATACTACTTTTTATATTTTTGTATTTCTGCAGAAAAATAGTGCCTAACAGTCACTGTCCCAAAATTTTGGGCACATAAATAAGGAGTTTGATCTTCACATGTTCTGGGTTGCTCTTGCTTCTACTGAGTCACTTTTTCATTTTCTATTTGCTGAAGTACACTATGGCTATATTTAATATAAATCAATGCATGGTGAAGCTGATGAATCTTCTTCTGAAAGGCTTGCAGGCTTTTTTCATTCAGCTAGGTTTTGTGCTTTTCCAGTTTAAACATTCAGATGTCAGTTTACGTAGGAGGGAAGAAGTTGCTCCCTGTTTTCTATGGAGTTTGAATTGTAGTGAACTGGCTTTACAGAAAAAACAAACAAACAAACAAACAAACAAACCAGCACTAGGTTATTCATGCTTTTCAGTTTGCAAGATGCTCTGATTAAGAAAAGGTATCTAGACATATTGCAGAGTTGGTGAGATTTTGTAAATTGTAAAGGTACAGGTTTCAAAACACACTCTCAGACTTGCTACAGTGCTAATTGGTTTACATTCAGGAATTTACCTTTTCTCCTGTAACATGTATTCTGCACTTCCCCCTCTAAAAAGAGGATATAATTTCACTCAGAATTACTCTGATTAATGTATAATTCATATAGTATTTACGTGTGTGCCTGTATAGTTTTTTAATACATGTGAGCACAATTCAAAGGGGCTGACAAAGTAAAGCCATCAACACACATCTGCCTCTTGAAAACTCAGACTAGCATCATGGGTTAAGACTGCAAAGTTATCTTGCCGTCTTGCAGTGTTCAGAACATAACACTTTCTCAAGTTTATTTTGAGTATTCTAGAAATCTGCAGTTTCTCCTCTGTCACTGCTCTCCCCCACTGGTCCTCTCTTCTTCTTTCTAAAAGAAATGACAAAGTTTAATTTCTGGAGCTTAATTTTTGTTTCCAAATTTATTTTTTTTCAGAATCTGGTATTTCTCTTTCCAAGTGTTCAGTCATTGTCTCACTGAATGCAGCAATAAGGCAAATGGAAACAGGTATTCACCTCAACTTTAACATTTCTGTGCATGCTTTTTTTATTATGCCATGATCCACGTTAAACATGGGGAGGTGGATATAAAAACATTTAAATCCTCTAGAATTTTGAACTAACTAGAAGCTGCATCTGTTCACCTACTAAGCAGGCTACCAGTGTAGGAACTCTACAGTACATGTACATTAAATACAGAAGTCTACCTTAAAATCCAACATATAAGACAGCTAGTAGAGAACTGATTTGACTGAAGAGAGGCTGATCTGACCTGATCTGACTGGAGAAAGGATGATTAAATGAGTGAAAGAGGCGGCTTCTTTTCCCTGGAGATTGAGCGAGCTGAAACTCCTATGAATAGTATGAGACTATGAATACGTGAACCTTCTTCAGAAGTTCAGATTCTTTCCATTTCAATCCTGAGCTTCAGCACATGTCAAGTACTTTTCTTTGATGTGGGAAGGTTGAAGCTGTAAAGAGGTAGGTGTCAGATGAGGAAATGAGTTAATCAGATATCCCAGACACTTGTGTTTCCTTTGAGAACCGAATTAAATTACTTTTTGATTTTCAATTGCTCAAAGTAAATTGAGTGGTGTATGACCTGAATATTTTGTCCCCAGAACCTTACATTTTGCCTTTCTGGATTTAATATGACCATTTAACTCACAAAACCATTGCTATCTTCCAAGGAGTGCAGAGGTCCTTTAAGGAAGGCTCAGTATGTGTGCACTGACGTCTGCTTCTGGAAATCAGTTGCAGACAAGAAGACTACTTGGAAGTAATGTGAATAAAGGTTTTACTGTTGAGCCACAAGGATTAATTGCACTGTAATACTGAACATGTGTTGAAGAGGTGATCTTTCAGGATATTTCTTGAAGGCAACCATTGTTCTAATGCTTTCAGTTTCCCAATAGGTCACTTGAACCTCTGAACCTTCATTTGAAATCTTTGTCTCTTACCAAAATCTCTATGCAAGCCACTGAAGCAGACAAACACCGAGACAGACATTTCATTAATAGTAGATTTGAAAGCTGTAGGCCTAACACATAGCTACTCTTAAACTCGTACTAGGTTAGCACTATTCTCAGCACATAAATACCAGTAATTGGCAAAACAATTAAAGTTTTATAATTTCATGTCAAAAACCATCTCTATATGGAAAGTTTGTGTGAAGTAGTCTCTTAAGAAAAATGAACTTGTCCTGAAAGTAGATTTCTGCTACACCAAATTTACCCTTCTTTCTGGTTTGATTTTTAAAATTTGTGTATGACACAGTGAAGATGCCACACCCTGATCATTATCTTCTTTTCATATTTTTAATCAACCACATACAGTTTGCACTAATAAGTCTGTACACTTCTACTCAGCAGTCAAATCCTAAGTAAGCAACAGTATTTTTTATTTTGCTCTCAGATCCAGCTGTACATAAATACCTTATGATCCATTTAACAGTACCAAAACATATCAGAGAAACTTTCACCTGAACTTCCCAAAATTCCTACTTCACCATCTGTAGAGGTGAGAATTACTTTTTATTTCAAATTTAGCCTTCTCCTTCAACCAGTCATTGTATCATTTACATAGCAAGTCTGAGAAGTGGTTGAATTAATTCCATTATATCTAAAGGAAATTCTATGAGGCGAAGTGACTAGATGACTACAATGTAGTAATCAAGATGACTACGATGTTCCCTTTTTAAGGTACCAAGTGTAAAAGATGGCTCTGAACACCTGGATAAATACAATTTCCAATTTTATGGTCTTTACATTAGTATGCTAAATAGTACCCCAATTAGTACCCCAAATGCTGTGTATGAGAATATCTGAAACACCTTTATTAGTACACATCTGTGCTAACATCTAAACATCAGTTTGATCTGATATTTGCAGGCCTCCCTTTTAGAAAGGATTCTGAAAGTCTGTAGATACTTGGAAAAATGTTATGTGTACTGGGAACAACATGTTTTTGTTTTAAGTCCAGGGCTTTTATGTTAATTGCTGAATGCGAGTAATTGGGTCTTTCATCTTCTATTTATTCAGTAATTTATCATTCACTATTTGAACCATAAATGGAATAGTCCAAGTACGATACAAGATCCAGAGAAATTGTCACTTCTGCTCATTGTACTTGAGAAAAAATAGAAACCAAAAAGCAACGTATGAATCCAACATGTGATGCAAGAGCAAAGCTGTGACAGGTTTCAGGAATTTCATCTGGTTTCCTTGATGAGCTTATAAAGATGAAATTATTTTGACAAAGACATACGACATCCTTTACATTGCTGACTAGACACATAACACCAACGTAATGTTAAAACTGCTTTTTAAGCAGAAGAAAAACCATAGCTCAGCAGCACTCAAGATGCCACAGAACATTACAGATATAACTAGAAAACCTATTATACTACCTCCTTTTAAAGAAAGGGAGAGTGACAATGCCTTAGCAAGACCCACCTTCAAAAAGCAACAAGTATAACCAAATGGGGAGGGGGTAGGCAGAATAAAGTGCCAAGACTTACATTACCTAGCCTGTGTTACTCTGCATTTCTGTTTTACTTGCAAACCTATGACAGGGCCAGTCTGATCTCAGCTGCATCTCACCACTGACTTCCCTCACCCTTCCATAAACCAGAGGACTAAGACTACAACTGGTAAACTACTGAGGCTTCAAACAGCTGTTAATGAATTTAATATTGAAAGCACTGTTTAGACAAGAAACTACTGTCAGCTGGGCTCTCCTGAAGGCCTTTGCCTACTGAACCCCTCCAGCTTCCCAAAAATCAGTATTCGTATCCTTCTGGATAATTTCCTTAATGCATCTCATTCCTGATAATCTCCCTCTCCACAATTCACAAACCAAGGCAAAAACAATTCCCATCTGTATTTTCTCATGGGACGTCACCCTCACTTATTAACACAACATTTGAAATACAACACTATTTTATTTATCCAGTGTTAGGTTCCACCCGGCACTCACCAGAAGCACTGGTTACATGTTCTGCCATGCAAAATTCAACTGGAGAAAATACTGTGTGCTCTTTACACAGATAAATGTATTCCCAGTAATCAAGTCACCTTAATTTACATTTGATAAATAGTTTACTCTCTTAGTTTTCATAAAGATAACAAAAAATAATGCCATAAATCCTACCAAATAATTTGTTCCCATCTTCTCTATCACAAAGATTCCTTCCAAAACTTCCTTCCCTTTGGTAATCCTGTTCTTGTATCATCAAGAGTGTATAGAACTTCAGTCACCCCATCTGCATTTCCATCTATTGCTCCAATATACAAAGAATATAGTGGCTCCCCCTCCCCATGGCAAGCAGCCCATATCCTGCAGTTTAACAAGCTGTGCAAGAGAACATCAGGGACACTATACTGAACAATGCTGAATAATGTACATAATTCTAGGCTAAAAAGTGGACACAAAGGGCCCACATTTCCTGTAAAATGAGACGAACTTGCAATTATTATTACTATTAAATAACAATATTCCCCTGTTGAAGCACAAAGGTTAGGAAGAGCAACAAATCCTAGCATTTTCAAGCAGCCCAGGAAGTATGATAGAGCCATGGGTAGTACTACAATAGCTCACTTTCAACTGCTGTAATTAAACAAGATTTTAATCACTTGCAATTGTGGGGAAAAAAGTTTCATTCATATTCCACAAATGAAACTTACTGGCAGCTTGCTAAAATATTCAGTACCCAAAGACATGGGAAACAATCTTAGCAGCCTTTTTATCACAAGAGTCAAAGGCTGGTTATTGCATAACATGTTATTTAACCTTGCTGAAGTCCCCGCATGGCAAACTGCAAGATCTTCAACAGGCACAAAAATAAAGCGCTACTGAAGGCATTAATGAGCTCTAGCAGCAAAAGAACTGCGCTTAGTAATGAATTTGCAGGACGTCCTTTTAGCCCATCAAAATAGGTTCTTACACATAATCAAAGTAAAATCAAGACACTTTGAAGTCTGGCATTTAGAGTGTACTAATAAGTTACATGGCAAACTAGTAATCAAATAGTCCCACAAACTGAAGAACCATTTTCAACTGCTGGCTTTCTTAAGATTTTTCTCCAACCCATTATACATTTACTCACACCTCCCACATGACTTTTTTTTTTTTAATGGGAAAGTTGCTCCAAATTGTTGCATTAGGAAATTTTCTGATTTTCTCACTTGAAGGGGAAAAAACACGAAGAATAAAGAGCTACAAAACCATAATGTTCCACGTCAGAACATTAGATTGTGGACTGTTAAATACAATTACAAGTCAATCATAATACCTACAGTTTGAGAGTAGTAGGAGTTAGATTTGAAAATGCTGAAGTTTGAAATAAGCAAACTGAAGTCTGAAAGTCTGTCCTGTTACTGACTACTACACCAGAGACAGAGCCGAGTCAATGATAAATGCTGGAAGCCTTATTAATTATAGCTGCAAATAATATTTGCTATTCTGGGATCTTGGAAAGGGGGTATGTTACTCTATACATGACAGTAGAGAAAAAATATAACTTCAAGCTTCTCTACTTTTTCCAGTTCTTTTCCCAAATAGTAGAAGTATCACTCACAAAACTTCTACGTTGCATGAAGCTACTGACAAACCAGCTTTAAAAGATACTCAGATTTGGTGAGCTAAGCACAAAGATGAAAATCAGAACTGGTAACATAGCCTCCAAGCTTCCAAAGTGGCTTACAGAATCAGATAGAGCGACTGACCAACCTCTGTAAACAGCTTTACTTGAGAGCATTGGTAGGACACAAGACTGCAGGTACCCTCACCTTCTCACTCATTCCCTTCTCTTCACGCAGTTCCTCAGTTCATTAGTACCTGTCCTCAAGAGCAAATAATGAAATGCTCTTCATACTTTCCCAATTTCCCTCTTATCCCAACAAGTGTGTGGCTTTTTACTCCATACGTTGTTACCATTCTGATCCTGTCTGGCTACACTTACATCAGACAGCTGATCAGTGGATCAGGGCACGAATTCAAGCCCTGTCCAATGTACAATTTGATTGTTAGCACCTTCTGGTCTTGGTGTGGGCACCTGTTGCTCCAGTCAGTGTCCAGACATGCCTTAGGACACCATGAAGGCCAAAGACTGCTCCCAGCAGGCAGTAGGAGCAAGACTGCCCTTTCGAAGGGAAGGAGTTTAGCAGGGCTGAAGAAGAGAGGGATTGATCACTTAGTCTCTCATCCTAAAGATACTGGGGTGTGTCGGGGCATCGAAGCAAAGCACCATCAATTCCAATACTTAACAACTCCCAAACTTTCACTGCTGAGCCATGTGGCTCAGCTCCTGCACCACTACTCCCCTATACCTGACCCCCTTCATTTGCCTCATTAAGATCCTTTTCCTCTCTCTCTTCCCAAGCATGTATTCAGTGTGATTTGGCTCCTGCACTGCAGACTGATAGCTGTTTCCTTCCCACTGTGAAGCAGAAGTAGGGTGGTGGTACAGAAACTCTTTCAGAAAGCTCTGTGTGTGTGTGCAGCTTCTGAAACAAATAATAAAAAATAACAGCAGAGGAGCAGGCAGCAGTGTGTAGTTGTAGTGAGGGAACAGCCAACCTCCCTAAAGATCCCATGAAAGACTGGTTCCCTTTTCCTCCCTTGTAACCTGCTGATACACAGCCCAGCCCAGCTGTGCACTGTGAAGGGGCATGTGGGCAGCAGCAGCTTGTGTGGGGAGGTCAGACCAGAGCCTTGGCTATATTAATTAGAAGAGCATAAATGCCCCAGAGAGATGAAGTGATTTAACAGAGAACAGAGCACATATCCATGGTGCAAAGACCACGGATTTAGCCATTGCAAATGCCAGCTCTTTCCAAAGGTACAAGTATGTCTACATCTCTTACAATATTGACAGAATTAGAAAATGCAACTTAATTCCTGAAGGAATGGCTCAGTTTAGCTGAAACTTCAGCAAGGTTTCAAATACAAAAAATGTCAGCAGTTGTGACATAAAAAAGCTCCAAGCATTGCAACGTGGGTATCTCAGTTATAAAATCACAAGGCTACCAGCTACAGCTGTAATGAACACAGCCTGTGTTATACTCCAAAAGGGGAAGCTTCTAAACATATCCACCGACAGGCTTGCTAAAATGCACAAGTTTGCCAAGAAAGGTGCTGCTGACTTCACTAGAGTTTTCCTTCAAAATCAAAACCTATCTTTGGGAAGGTGAAGAAGAGTAACCCTGACATCTAATTCATTGAACTGCGGGACTGCATAAAGAGGTGTTGCCATTTCCCATTAAGTCATCTTTATTCCATAAATCCTTTCATGTGGGTAAACTAGTGCCTACTTTACAAAGTGACATTAGGAAACTTTTATGATCAGGTGTTGAGAATGGTATGAGTGCTGGCCAAATAGGTTGATGAGTATCTTCCAGAGTTTGTAAAATTTTCTTATATCCAGCTGCATTGACATAGAACACAAGGAGAAAAGATTCTGCTACAGCATACAGTCACAGCTATTTTTGTAAAGAATATCTTAAAGAAAATTAAAAATTTGAAACACACGGTTCTAAGAATAAATGGAGAGAAATATTAATCCTATTTATGCAAATAAAGGCCAAATATGCTGATCAGGCAGCGGCTGCACAGGAAATGACCAGAAGCATCAAACACAAGTTTATACTACTCATAAGAAATAACTCTCGAGGACATGTCAGTGTGTCAGTTATTCTAAATAAATCACTTTCGTGGGACAAAGGTTTCTAAAACAGGAGCAAGTAATGGTGTACATAACATTATCGCAGAAAAGGTCATGTAAGGCCTGATACATGATAAACGCTTAAACACAAAGAACTGCTGTTCTTTGAACTGTAAGATACAAATACAAAACAGCATTTGAATGTAAAACCTATACTTAAAGTGGAAAACTAAACAAAAGCTCAAGTTGAGCAGCTTCAAACAATCCCGCCATTAAACAAATGGACATCCATTATTGAATTTGGCGTTGGAGTTATTTATTTTAATTTCCTTCTTCCAGTTTGGGAAAATTTACCTGCTTGCTGCTGATGCCAATGTAAAATTCAATTACATTTGATTATGAAGTATTATGAGAACAATTTTGTGAGGTGTCGAACTCCAGGCTGCTATTTACAGGAATAGCAGTAACAATACACTGTTACTGACGCAGGTCAGTGTTATCTGTGAACTAGCTTTGGCAAATCTGATCGACTGCTGCATTGACCAACTAATGGAATATAAAATTTCTGACATTTTCTTAGCTTATAAGCATTAGTGAGAAAAAATAGGTGCATGAAAAAGAGGAAATGTAGGCAATACCATCTATCAGTTTCCGGTACCTAATATAGCAAGACTTATGTAAACCCAAAGATTTTCAGGTTAATAATGTACATCACTCTACAACGCTTTACAACGTCCCTCCAAGTAGAGCTCAGCTCATCCTTTTAAGTGGTGTTTGTTATTTTCTGTTGTTTTATCCTTGTTTTTTAAACATGTTGATAATACCAAGCTAATAAGACAGGAATTTAATGTTACAAAAATACCTTTAGAAAAAAAATTCTTATGCACAAAATAAAGTCAGTATGTCATTCAGGCTTCTGACACTACACAGGAGCACTGTTTAATATCCTCTGTTTACATTATAAATGTAAATATAAATGCATACTGAATTACTGCTTATATAAACTATGTAATATCCACTCTTACTAACTCCTTCTTAAAAGGATAATTAATTCTCAAGCATGGAAGAGAACCTAATTAAACGTGACTTTCGCATAACTTATTAGAAAGAGTACTTTGTTTTCAGAAAGTGTTTCTAACATTAAGCATGTCAACTACAAGAGCTTTTAAGTGCTCAGTGTACTGTGCCTACATTAATATACTGATCAGAGGTGCTTCATCCGCTCTCCATACACAACAATAAATCCTCTGGTCAAAAAAAAAAAAAAAAAAAAAAAAATGAAAAAAAAAAAGACCAAACCCAGGGCTTCTCAGTTTAATTGAAGAGGTTCCTGCCTGTTCAGGGCCTTTCCAGAATAAAAGCTTCAGTAATGAACTTCGCCCTCAGCTGCACATTTGCCTCTTAATAGGGTGATTTGTACATGCAGTTGTGAAGACCTGATGCTTCCTAAGACTAAAGCAGTTCAGCTGTGCCAATAGTTCAGCCTGAATTGTGACATTCAACTTTTACTGGAATAGAGAAACGAACCCAACTAGTATGTATGGCATGTACCTTTCTCTAAACACAAGTAAAATTTGTGGAAGATTTCACAAAGGGAAACATAAAGGGTTTACATAATGAAAAAATTAATGCTTGAAGGGTCCCAGGTCTTCTACCCAGAAAAGATGAAAAGGCTGTTTTTTACTTTGGCAAATGGCAAATACTCTGCTTCCTTTCTCCTTCTTTCAGTCCAGCTCATTGCCTTCCATCTACCTAAATCTCTCTGATTGAAAAAGAGCATATAAGCAGAACAGTAAATTTCCTATGTTCCAGCTTCCTGCCTTGTTTTAGCTATCAATGATCTAAATTCTGTAGCCTTGCATCATGCTTGTAATACTAGAACCCAGACCTCAACTGGCCCCTTGAGACTAAACAGAGAATTAAATGTTAATCAGCAACGCTTCTTACCACATTGAAATCCAAGTTTTTTTCAACCCACTCCTTGGCTTCCTTGAATTCCTCTTTCATTTCCATGATGTATAGAGTATCAAGGGCATCTACGATTGTTGCTCCTTGTATGTTACCTGAAATACATGAAGAGCCAGTGATTTACTTTCCAACAGAAGACTTTTCAGTGAGATCTAATTAATTTAAATTAATTATAATTTCAAAATCCAATTTCAATTAATCCAATTAAAAAATGGGTGCATAAGCATTCAAGTGGTAACTAGTAATTCACAGCCTTTACTTTGATTCCCATGCCACAACACAACATCATAATATTTAAGTATTTCTTCCACTAATGAACTTTTGAAGAGCTGTTCTGATGCACTGTATTTTCAGCCATAATTTTGCATTTTAAACCACTGACAGAACAGTTCACCGTAAAATGACATAAAACCCAGTAAATATCAGTAACTGAGAAATTCCCGTTTCTTCCTGTTTAGAATGAAAACAATCAGTTGCTTTTTCTTTTTTATACTCAATAATATACATAAAGCTTTAAGAAGCTGGCAAGTACTGATCCCATTTCAGTTAGGAAAGCCCTTTGAGAAGTACAGTCTGTGGAAAACAATTTTTCTGATATTGTACAACACTGTGTAACCTGCACAAGATAGCACGGAGGGAGGCAAAGGCAAACTGGCACACATGGATTTGTCAGCTCAGGAGGGGCTGCAAGGCACTGGTTTTCAGAGCAAGTTCTGGTGGTCTAGAAAATGGTACCCCTTCTACCTCTGTTATGGAGATGGGTAAGAGTTAGGCTTGACCTAACACTGCAAGATGAAATATCATCAGTGTGTTCACTTTGGAATGGATTAAATGTTCATCATCCTGTACCGAAAGGTTAATGTGGAGGGTGGGGTTCAAGAAAACACAGTCACTCAAAATACTTTCCCATGCTTACTTCAAATTTACCTTGACCTTTTCAAAATACCACTTTTGTCTACGAAGAGTTTCAATTCCTATTTACTGGATAATGTCAAAAATTCAATTTTGACCACTCTACTAAAATTTGTATTTCTGAACTCGGCTCCCACAGTTTACATAATCAATGGAAAACCACTGTCATATTTTAGAGAAGTCTATGATACAGAAGTAAACATTTAGCATTACAAAATAATTTAGCTTACAATCAACACAGAAAGTCATTAGGTCCAATCCCTGTCTCCCTCAGAACGGCTAATGAGTCAGGGGAATAGCTGACTATTCATTCAAGAATAGATTGTACTGGGGGAAAAACAATATAGTTGCTACAACTAATTAAAGAACTTGATTATCATCTTGTCTCTGAAATACCTGAGAAAAAAGTAAACCTAATTTCGTAAACTTATATCAGAATTCTATTTTTAATATTTAAGTAAGAAATCTACTATATCAGTCAATTCTAGTGTTCACTGCCATCATGGGTTTCTGCTTCCACATGAAACAGAGACATGATTGGGGAGCTCTGTATAGCAGGACTGACATCACTTTCTTAAATTAAGCTTCCAGGTAGCAAATAATTTTCCATTCCCACCATCTTGAACAAAATAATATTTGAGGTTATTACAACAGTTATTTGGTATATTTAACAGAATCAGATGCTTTCTCTATTTCAGCAGCTGCTTATACCACCCATTTTTGGAATGTCAGTTTCCTACTCTGAAGGAAGTAATCTCTACGTTTTCCCCCAGATATTCCACTAATAAAACTGCAGCAGACTTTGGTAAGAACAACATCATATCTCCCCAGAGTTTGTTTGGAACTTGGCTGCCCTTCTCTAATATTAAAGGAAAAGTATTCCTTTAAACTTGGCTAAGCAACTTACATTTTTCCTGAGCTTATGAGAAAGTGAGAGTGGAAAACTGCTGGAGGACATCTGCTCAAGAGCACTACTGCAAAAGCTCTGGAGATGTCTGGTAACTCCATACAACAAAAGCAGTTCCTAGTGAACCTTTACAACCGAGCTCTACTTACAGAGAAATCATCTATAACCTGATTTGCTTCAGTGGATTGCGATAGGCTCACCATGCAAAGACATTCTTTGTGATAATCCTCTTGTAATACAACTAACACCACCACTAAACAGTTGAGCTTTCAATTTTAAGGATTAGTACTTGAGCTGCAACTCACTACTAAGTCAGAAGAAAAAGAGGAGAAAATAAGGAGAGACCTTATTGAGAAATCACCCTTTAAGTCACCTACTTACTATGATTTTTTTTCCTGAATCTGGCCTATATGGTCTGCTTAGAGCACAGACTTCTCCTTGCAGACAAACAGAAAAAAAAAGCTAGAAACTCAAGTAGATCTTACTTTATTTGATATAACTTTTGCTATTATTCTGAAGGCTCCAGAAAACAGAATAGAACAATTAATACGACAATTAGTCAAGTTTATCTCAAACAGCTGTACTTCAAAGTTCTTGATAAAAGACAAAAGAACAGAGGTGTCAGTTCAGAGGCCAGAATTATGACTTGTGAACAACTGCAGTTTACACTGAGTCAGCCAACAGGATAACTCAAACTTCAGAGCAGTACGGAAATTGTGACGCTGAACAGTTCATTAATAACCGGTCAAAAAAAAACCAGTGGCGGGGGGGAAGGAATGCAAAGAAATTAAATGAACATTTCTTATTATGGGATAAGACCAAATATTTCACAAGCCTATATAAGCTATGCTTCTCAAAGCACAGCACATAAATTATTAAATATAGTTATCATTCTTGTTTGTTCCTACACGACATTCCCAAGGAATTACCCAGCAGTCATGGTCTACAAGAAGCAAAGATTATTGCTAGGCAATTACAGTACACACCCATGACACAGAATATTTGGACAAGAGAACTGTTTTCTTATACACCTACAGTACTGCTATAAATTTAACTAACAGTGAGCACAGTGTTACAAAGAGTGCCAGCAAAGTTGCAGTCACCATGGTAGAGTTTCATAGTTGCCCTAGGCAGGAGGAAGATTTCACAAACAATACTTGGAGCAAATTCATACAACTCAGGTAAATACAGATATATTTTGCAGGTAATTAAAAAAAAAATTTATATACTCAAGGTAGAGAAAATGAACTTGAAACTCATAAAACATAAGCTCAAAGGGAGTAATTTTGATGATAAAAGAGACAACCAGATGTACAAGCCTACCAGAATGAAGAATCATTAGTCTCTACCAAAACCTCCAGACCAAGTACTCATATATGCTCCATTTTACTTCTGTTATTAACCCTTTATTTTCTCTCTCCTCTTTACTAACAGCATCATTTACTCCATGGGATTAATACAGAACACAAAAAATAGCCTACTATTAACTGAAAAGAATGCAAAAGAAATCAGTCAACATGAAATTTCCAGTAGACTATTGAGAAACATCTACAGAGCTTCCTTTCCAGTTTCACACTTAAAATCTTAAGCAATGATCTGGAAGAAAACAAAAAAGAGCATGACTGCTAACAAGATTTGTGGACTATTAACCACAACGGCTCATTACCCAGCATTTCCGAATAATATGATGTAAAGCACAGGTAGCCTATACCCACTCTGGATAACGCACAGTCGGCCCATTTAAACTGCATGCTTTTTAATATCTAACAACGCCAATGTATGTGCACGCAAATAAGAAAAGAAGAGATTGCATTAGAGAATGGAGTAGCATCTCAGGGCTGGGCAGCAAGAGCAGAGTAAGAAGAGTGACCAGAGGATGAATAACTTTGCATGAGTTTCCAGGATGCCACTGCAGGGAGAACTGCTGTGGATGTGAAAGACAACCTTATTAGCACAGCTCTGAGACTGAGCTTATGTGGCCATATGGTTTAAGAACCACAACTGGCTTATGGCCAGCCCTTTGGAGCTCGTGCCAAAATAAGTTCTCACTTGTCTAGCCCAGGCTTTTAGACATGGCTTATATGTTGGCCAGAAGAGTCCGAAATAGGATACTTCAGAATCAATGCTTGCTGGTGCACTTAATAGTTTACAATTTCCTCCCATCCCTTGCATACCAAGCTTGGCATTTGAGAATACATATAGGTTTGACTAAAGTAACATTTTGATTTGAGCAATAGGTTTCTTGGAGCATTGCTTCAAAAGCTGACTCATATCTTAGAACAGTGTTTTCCTTTATTTAAAGTTCACTGAAAAGGTTCCTATCCAATATCATTAGCAATTTAAAGTGTCAAGAGTGATTAATTATTAAAGTGTGCTATGCCAAAACATGAAACTCTTGACTCAAGTACTGGCAAACCCTCAGCAATATTAACACTTTTAATTTCAGTGAATATTAGCACCTGGTAAGAGTGGGGAAAGAAAAACTAATTCAATTTTTAACAAATCCAGCTTTTTGTATGTGTAACATGAAAAATATAGTGATATTTCTAGAATGCTCTTCTAAATCTCCAGTATTTTATACATCTGTGCATTTTAGAGCCAGCTCTGATGTCTTTGAATTTAATAAAGCTCAAATAATTTTTGCTTCATTGCTTATCTCTGTGCTTCCTGTGGAAGCCTTTGGCATCTACCCCACTTCTGGCACCCGTGCAGCTCAGCTACACGTTTTGTTATGAGCCACCTTCTTTTGTTTAAACATGCTGCCTAGTAATTTGCTATCTCCACCCCTTCCTTACAAAGGATATCACTCCCCATAAGGAACAATAAATCCCTGTTTATCCCATCCATGCCCCTTTTTATGGACCTCCATATATTTCTCTGGGAAGTTGTCAACCTTTACTACTTACTATGAGCTCAAGTCTGCCCATTCTCTGTATTAACTCAGAATTACATCTCCTGTTCCACCAAGTTCCAGTTTAAATTAGGAACATTTGCTATTTCTAAGTGCAACTGTCGCGTGTTGAGGAATCCTTCTGGATTTGTGGAGCTGTTTGCAGTTTGCCATTGTCAAAGCTACCCCCCAGTAACTTATTTGCACTGCCAAACTTCACTCTGGTCATTTGATTTTTCAGTGTTGGGAAGAGCAATTTGAGACTGTGGCCTCAGCAGCAATGGATTCCTGTGAGAGGCCAGTAATAAGCCTGAAAATTTTTTTTGGAAATCTGAAAAGACAATACACTTGTCTTTGTTGTGCAACACGACCTCCTCTCACAAATGCTGTGTTGAGTCATCCATACATGTATCTGTTATGTTATTCTCTACACATCTTAATTTAGTTGAGACAGATGTCAGGCTTACTTCCAAAATTAACCACATACCGAAATACAAAAGTTCAAGGAATACAGCAGGAACAGTGAGGACAAACAAGACTGGGGTGGAGGCAAGATTTTGAATAGTTTCAATTTAAATTAATGTATTGTTTAAATATATGCACAATTAGTTGTCTACGCTATATTAATAAACTCAGAGTTTAAAAATACACATTGCTATACACTACCAAGAAAGTTTTGAATATAAATTTTGGCAGGCTTTAAAAATATTCATACACCTCAACACTCCATAAAAGAAATGACAAAAAACAGTTCAAAGTGGGAGGAGCAGGATCTTACTAAATTATAGTACTTTGGGGTTTGCAGATTGTGAGTATTTATTAAATGCCTCCCTTTTCGCCTCCAGAAAAGGTCCTTTCTCACTTGCAGAGATTAATTATACTATGCCCACAAGTTACAATATCAAACTGGCAATACTGCACATGAAACACAGCTTCAGATAATTAAAAAAGCCCTTTAGTTACAGTCACTTAAGTGCAGAAAACACTTCTAGAAAGAGTTCTCTGCTAGTGCAGCAACACTCATTAGTTTTAAAATTAGTTCAGAAGGCTTAGAGAGGAATAGCTCCTGGGTTGAGGGACTGGTGGTACAGTGCTCTGATAGATGGCAAAATTGTGACTTTGCCACTTCCACAATAGGAAGGTAGATTAATATATCTCTGCTTTAAAAACATTGTTAACAGTAACCTGAAACATAAAGGTTAAAGTATTAAACTAACAGCACTTACTCAGGGTGTACTTTCTACTAGGAATAGTCAGAGAAGAACTAGTACTGATGGAAAAAGTCATACCAGGAGATATGCCCTGTTTTGCTAACGGACAGATATGGTGCAAACAGATGCTGAGCTATTCCAATTTATTTGATTGATCTAGAAACAGTTGTACACTTCATGGAATTAATATTTCTGTCTTTTCAAATAGTTGCTACAACATGGTGAAACCTAACGTGGCAAATACAAAGGAAATAAAAACAGCATGGATGTGCTGAAAAGACATTGCCAATGGTCAGAGGCACGTATGTGGCACCGGCTTCAAGGAGAAATGTTTCAGTTCATATATGTTTCAGTGTTTCTCTAAAAGTATATTATTCTTCGTGTGCACATGTGAGAGAAAGCAACTTCTGCTCATAACATGAATGTATCTACAGTCTGCCAGTCTAAAGACTTTCTCAACTTATCACATACACCCTTCCTCACACACTGCCTGCCAAACACCAGCAAGATCAAGGCAGTTCCTTGACTTCACAATTTGTTTTCATGGCCTGAGTTTAGGACAAAAAAAAAGTCATTTCCAAGTTCAGCAAGAAGTCCTCAGCTACAGAATAGCTCTACTACTATTAATCTGTACGAGCTGCTAAAGCAGAGTTCTTTTCCTTCTCCCAAAATTCCTTATCCTTTCTCCCATCAACATGCCACTGGCCATTTTCTTCTTCCCCTAGCCTAGGTACAGTGTCAGTATTTCATGGTGATATTTCCTAAGCCACATCTATGTGTAATTACACCCCTCAAAAGCCATCTTATTTTTGTGCTTCTGAGAAACACATCATGACAGCTATGACTTGCCTTCAAGACACAACAGTCATTGTAATCTACCTACAAAATGCAGATAGAAGGGAGCCATGCATTTATACTTTCAAAAATAAGCTTAGAAGCAGTACCGTTTGAAAACTACTCTCCCCTTCCGTGTCAGCAGAGCTGTACTGTAACTTATACAACATAAAGCACCACACAGCACTGGAATCTCCTGTTCCTCACAGTGAGACACTAAAAGTCTTTATCCCACAACTGCCACTCCCAATATATGCAAAACAAAGTAAGTGCAGCAATTAATTCAAGGGAGGAGAAATGTTTAAAATCAAACAGTGCCTAAGGAAATGTGCTATATTTTACTGATACTAAGACAATCAGAAACTTGTGTTTTTGAAACATTGAGATCTGGTAGCAAGAAGAAAAGACAATCTTTGCAAATTCAAGATAGTTATGATGGATGACAGTGAACTGAAGGTCTTGATTTCTGAAGGCTGGGAGGAAATTGACAGGACACAGAGCTGAAGTAACCTATTCTCCACTAATACAATTCAGAATTGAAATTAAAGTAGTCAACCATTTGCAATCTTTTTTTACTTTTTTTAAATAAGAAACAAGGAAGATAAGGAAACTTGTCTGTCTTTTCATGAAGAAAAGAAACCCAAGACACAAACAGATCACCCTTTTCCCTTGTATTGTCTTATGAAAAAGGAGGCATTTGTTGAATTCAAACATGAAGGTACAGATCAGATCTAATCATCTGAGGACACTTCCAGAAACAAAGTTTTGTTTGTCAAGAACAAAAGGAAATTATGGATTTGGGCAAGGGTAACTTTTGAGACAGACCTGCTTGCAGATATGCTGCTCTTTGGTATTCTGTAAAGCAATTCAGCAGAAAGAGACCTAATGCTTTTTTTGTATTTGCACCAAGATCAGTAAGACTGAAGACATTTCTAAGGAAAACACCTCAGCAATAAGATCTTATAACTAGATGACCACGATGAAAAACTGATCTGCATTTAGACTGACTCTGGCTCTTACTCCATTAAATGCAGTTTTATTTTTCAATTCAACACTTGTCCTGTTTCACACAAAACTGTGCCTGAAGTGACTTAAACTTATGCAACATCCACAGAACTCCTGCTTAAGAATTTCACAAGTCAATACTTCTACAGCTTTTTCTGTGAAGCCATGCAATATTATTACAAACTCAAACCTTAGAAATTTTTATACCACTTCTGATTTAAAATGAAACTACATTAAGTGTTTTAGTTTTCAAGAAATTATATGCCATTTTGTTGTATTGCAAGTAAACAGAATTCCATTAAACAGTTCCTCAAATATATTAAATTGCATAATTATCATTCTCCTGAAGACAATAAATAATTTTCATTTTTAGAGAAGAGAAGGAAACAGAAACATGACTTAACCTTGAAGTTAACTCAAACTACTCTGGTGTCAAGAACTCAGAGTCCAATAACTAATTAGATAATAATTACTTATTAACATTTTTGATGTTACCTCGGGGTAGACAAGCAGTACAGCAAGATCAATGTAGATGTATTTTCCAAATTATTTTTGTAATCACAACTGCTGTCTCTAAGCAACCTCCAAATATAGTCTGAGATTTGATAAGTACTCTATTTAGGCTGTTTTAGGAAATGTTTCCACTTCAAGCTATCTTTTGCAAACATCCAACAAAGTAAGTTCCGGTTAAAATCAAAATAATGTATTGATTTTGTCTCAGCTATAGAAATCCGTCAGTTTCTCAGCTTTCTGTTTGGAAAACAAGCTATTTGAATAGAAAAATTGATGTCAAACAGTTTAATTCTTCATTTTTCTGCAAAACTGAAGATAATGACCGTTCATAGGACTGTTTTCTTATGCTTCCTCAGAATGCTGTTTCTCTTCAGCATTTATCCAGCCACAAGTCCCACTTGGACACTGAGAAAGTCTTGCCTCATTACACTGGATTTCTACAGTGTGCCTCTCCTACTAGAACCTTTCAGTCCCATATTTGTCCTACACTGATAACAACTTGGGCTTTATTTAGCATCTCCTGTACAACATTTAGAGGTGCAAAGAGTTATACTAATGAAAGAGAAAGCCTGGTAAGGGAGTCTGATACAGATCAACAAATTTTTATAAGAAATGGAAACAAATTCCTAAGTACCGCACACAGCTTCAGCTACCTTCATGACTGTAGAGTATTGTTTGTTCCTTGTATAGGATTTCTCCTCTTCTCCATCCCCTCCCCCTTAGTTCCCTGTTATTGAATGTGGCATCAATGATTTCCATAGTAAAAGTTTAAGACAGGACAGTATTTAATGCAACAAAACTGTATTTTTATCATGCAGCAATGCCATCCTCCATTTATTCTCATTCAGACACTAATCTATAAAAGTCACGGAAACCACCTTCATTTACTGCTACATTTTATACATAACAGAAGCAAGAAACATCACGCTGCATGACAGGGAGCAGAAAGAAAACATGTTTATCACCTATAAGCTTTTCAGCTGATTTACTGTTTTATGCTAACGTCACTAAGCACAAAAATACACTCTACTCACCAAATAAATTGCTTGAATGTCCTTGCTTAGATATGGGTTTCAGTTCATTTAATCCCCATGCGTAATGCTTATAATTATCCCAGGCATGCTTCATCATCTGTAGGGAAACGAAAGCAGGATTATAATGTTGATTTAGCAAGAAGCCACAGCAAATACTGACTTGAGAATATTCTCAATACTAAACATATTTAATTCAATTCTTAACCAAAATCCTGTTGTATGCATTAAAACTATGAAATGTTCAATAAAGAATAACAGTGGCACTGTTTTCCAGGTGGCAGTGGGATGGTTGCTGTAACAATTACTGTTTTTCTCCACTTCTACCAGTATCTGCAAACTTATGGTCACAACACACTCAAAAATGATTAATTCTTAGGAAGGGAATTCATTGTCTCATATATCAATTCAATTAAGATTTTATTTCCCTTAAGCACATACCTCTGAAACTGAGGGAAGTAACATTTTTAAAGAAGGTTTTCCCCCTAGAACAGGATTCTTTAAGGTGAAAATAAAGCTCACAGTAGTTTTCAGATTCTGGCAGAGATGTGCTTGCATAAAACTAGCTGGTTCAAACTCAGCACAGCTAGTAACAGCAGAAGGATGGTAAAGTGGGCAGACAGAACACCTAGAAAATGTTTTGACATTTTTATGATACAATCTTTTATGACTATAAATGCATCTGTAGCCACTTTCACATGTCATTTTGCACAGAGACATGAAAACCTTTACAACTAAACATATCACTACCAAATCGTGTTTTGCACAAGAAGAGCTGCACCACAGATAAATACTGCTTTGGGAAACAACCTCGAAGAGCCCAGCACAGCAGTGCTGTGGTAAGAGAAGGGGGCATCCACACCAGAAGCCAGAGGAGTGGGTTGACTCAAGAATAGCTCACACTCTCCACCACCACCACCAGACACATCGGGTCTGAACTGTCCTTTTTCAGGTCCAGAATGGCCAAGAGCCCACATGCCCCTCCCCAAACACGTTGTGAGAAGAATGCACACAGCTCTGCAGGCCTGGTGATGAACCACTGCCACCCCAGAAGGTCCAACACCTTCCTTTACCAATCACCACTTTTAACACCTGCTCAGGAAGTCTTCTTTAAAGGCCACCACAAGCAGCATGACTTTATGTAACAGAAAGAAAGATACTGCCTTCTTGCTGTCCCTCCTCCCCTCTTCCACAAGCCAGAGTAGTGCTGGGAATGCCAGAGGTCATCTTCTAGACAAAAAGTGACAATTTCAGACCTTTTCAAAGATACTGCTTCAGGCTGTCAGATGACAACTCTGCCCTTGCTTTCAGACCTCTTCTTGAGGCCATGTGTGTCAAGGATAATTCTGTTAAATAACAGTTATAATCCTAAATTTAAAAGCAGCAGCCTTGGGATATGCTGATAATAGTAATCCTGCACTTTCTCCCCTCCTCTTTCCTTTGCTCAAACCACAAATAAATTATGTCAATTAAAAATCCGCATTAAGCCATACTATAATAAATGACAACAGATTTTTTAGAATACTGCTATACTTGTGAGAATTAACATTTCTCTGCTATTAATGGGAGAAAAAATGCACATCTATCCTGCAGGAAAACTCATGGCTGTTACTCTACACTACAGGTACAGCTTTACAAATACAAAAATTGGCAACTGCAGTTAATACATGAGCATTTTCAACCAAAATATTAGCCTGGTGTCAGATCTCAGCTGAAAGGCAGCAAGTCAGAGGCCCCGTGGAAATGGTCTCGGGCCACGGATGGCAGCGATACACCAGATGGCAGGAGCTGTGTCCATTATTGACTTCACTGCAGAATGGCTTAGGAGCTCTCCCAGGATGGGGCTTTTTGTCCCAAAGCAGAACTGGTAATAGGCAGCCAATTGGCAGACTTTATGATTATGGGGCATTCCCAATCCCCGGCTACAAGGATCAAGACTACATGAAACCAATCATTTGTCCACAGCATATTTTCTAATTTACCAGTTGAAATTTTCTGGTAATTTTGTCTATTATACAAGAAAGACTTATTCTGCCCTGCCATCACATCCCAGACCTGCAAGCTCACCTTTAGATATTAACGTACAAATTCTCAGAGATTTCAGGAGGCTAAATCCTGTGCTTTGTCAAAGCTTATTTTCTCATGCAATCATATCAGAATCTTTTCATTTGCTTAATCTTAATCAGGGCATACCACACAAAAGGGCTTTTTTTTTTTTTTAAATAAACTAAACTTGTAATTAAGTGGCCTGAATCAAAGTGCCTAAAGATGCAGTATTACAACAACATTAAAATTGCTCAAGTCAGTACTGACACTGTCTTTTCCTTCTTCCATTGTTTTTCTCCTAGCATATCCATGCTCCTTCTCTTGCGTAAGAAGTGCAGTGGTCATCTGTTCCCAAACCAAGTCAGTTCAGGAAACAGAAACTTTTGCAAGTGACATTCTTGTTTTGAGGATCGTTTTTGTCATGTCTGATTTCTCAAGTCAGATTGCCATGAATATCAGGGTTACCAAGAGGGAAAAGCAGGAACAGCTCCAGCCCAGTTCACTCCAGCCACAACAGTCACAAAGCGTGTGATGCCACAAGATGTTCCATATGTAATCCCTTGCCTTTAGTTTTTCCCCATGGACTGACACTTCAATCATATTGTATCATAAATGTATGCGTGATTTGGTAGCAGAAACCACTCTGATTACCCTATTACTCATCAACCCCTACCTAGTAAGACAGGAAGATAACTCAGACAGTAGTCACTACCTTCTAATAATATTTATTATTGTGTGGTAATGAACAACAAATGGGTTGCTGGAGTTTTTTTACAAAAAATTCCTCCCATTCTGCTAACTACTCAGGTACATTTGTCTAATTGCTTCTTAGGAAATTACAATGTACGGATCCAAGAAGCAGACAGAAAAAAAATCTTCCACAGTAATTTGAAAAAAACATCCCAAACCAACAAAATCCCCAAACAAACAAAACCAAAACCAAACAAACAATAAACCAAAAAGCATCCCTCCCCTAAACTTTAGGAAATAATCCAGTAGGAAAACCCCTACCAGAATTTACTGAGCAGGAGATCAAATTCATCTCTTTCGGCTAATCAAACCATTCGTTAGAACTCTTCCAGAAAACCTAGATTTAGACAAAACCACTGAGGTCAGTAAATTTACTCCTAAGAAAATGCACCTTTAGGACATCCCTGCTTTAGACATTTAGAATTTATGGACATACATTGAAAGCAAAAGGCAGCTCCAAAAGCAGCCAGTGAGCCCTCTAGTGTTTCAAAAGAAATGAGTCGTTCCAGCTAGACACAAACATGAATGGCTATTTAGAAAAAAGTTACCAGCACTTAGTTTTACTGTGCTACTGGGCAAAGAGCCCACAGATACAGCGGCCAAAAAACCCTTCGTTAATCAACGCTGCCTTGCTACACAATCGAGTTTGGGCATCTAACCCATCTCAGTTTCTAGGATTCAATACATCAGAAACACTCTATATTCTTTCCCCCCAGTGGAAATTACAAAACTATATTAAGCTGCCCAATACATTAACTTCCTATTTGTTAATAGTTTGATTTTCTGTGTAAGAATGAAAAGATTCTAAAATACTGAGGAGCAATTTTAATAGACCCAGCTCACCCAGGTAATTCTTTGCTTAGGCAAAACTCCTAGCACTAGTACTTTGTGAATGAATTTTAACAGTTTTTTTGAGAAATCCATCTATCTTTGCAGTCTTCACCTTTTTGTTTGCATGAGATATCATCAAATCATTATCTCCTGATTTTCTTTTGGTAACTCACAAAGGGTCTTTTGATCATGTCTCCGACGACTTGTACAAGTGCTGTTGATCACTTGAAATCACAGTTACTGAGAACATCTGGTATATCAACACAACATTACTGATGCTGTTAAAAAGAGAAATTACCAGTGAGGGAGAGTCTAACAGCTAGATGATTCCTGATACTCTCAAACTCCTCCACAGTATAACTAATAAAATTATTTCAAATAATTCCTTATTAGTCTTCCAGGATGTTAATGGGCAGAGTTATGTTTGCATAGAAGCATTCCTCAGTCCTTCTAGTTTTACTGTATGTTTAAAAAAAAAATCACAGAATGGTTGGGATTGGCAAGAAGAGATGATCTGGAGATCAACCACTTCCAGCCCCTGTGCTAAAGTAGGTTCACCCACAGCAGGCTGCACAGGATTTTGTCCAGGAAGGTTTTGAATATCTCTAGAGAAGGAGAACCTACAACCAGTAGCTTGTTCCAGTGCCCTGACACTCTCACAGTAGAGATGTTTCTTCCTCATATTTGGATGGAACTTCCTGTGTTTCAGTTTGTGCCCAGTACCACTTACCTTGTTGGTGGGCACCACCGAAAAGTCTGGCCCCATCCTGACCTTAAGATATTTTTACACCTTGATAAAATCCCACCTCAGTTGTCTCTTCTAAGGTTAAACAGACCCAACTCCCTCAGCCTTTCCTCATGAAAGAGAGATGCTCCAGTCCTATGATCATCTTCATAGCCCTTTGCTAGACACTCTCCAGTAACTCCTTGTCTTTCTTGTACTGGGGAGCCCAGAACTGGACATGATTCATTGATCCTCAAACTCTAGAAGAGCCTGACAGGTCCTTGTGGAGCCCTGTGCCGATGTTAGCGAAGTGTTTGCAATGGAGTCCCACTTCAGGTCCCTCACAGTCAGGTGAACAGCTGAAAGCTCTGACCAGCTAGCACTGTTTCACTAGTAAGCTTGCTGCTTTTCCATCTTCAGAAAAAAATGGGGCATGGAATTTTACTTATGAGGTCATAAAATGCCAAAACACTCCCCCACCTCTCTTGGAGAATACTGAAGTGTGCTATTGTAATTGCTATCAGCAAAGCTACTTAGAAGGAAAAGGTGAACATCGGACACCATGCACAAAAGGACCTCTGGATTTCTTTAACTCTAAAGGAAGCATTTAAAAATATAATCTTAAAACCTTTTTCAACCCATTTGTATAAGCAAAAAAAAAAAAAAAAAGTAAAAGTAAAACACCAACCCCAGCAATTTGTTTTGTGAAAGCAGAAAAAAACCCTTTCCTACAGCCATAATATTGGCCAACTAAAAGATGATGATAATGCACTCCCAGTTGTTACTATTTCAGTTACTGCCATCTTTCAAAGCACTCTAACACAACACCTAGAGAGGACGCGTAAGTCACTTGAAATTTGCAGAATACAGTTCTATTCAAACAGGAGGGCATTGACAGAAAACAGTGATGCTGAATCAGCACAGTAATAGTGGTATTTAGATGGAAAAGAGTGCAGTACCAGGTGGAGTGAAAATAATAACTTAATAAGGTTTATTTTTAGCAGTTCCACATAAGTGGGGGAGATGCCAAAGAAGACGTCAGGAAAAGAATTAAGGCACCTTTTAGAACCGGGATATTAAAGGAAAAAAAGGACTAATCGCATGAAATAGTACCATCCTGACCTTCAACAAACCCCTTTAAATCTTGCCAAGACAGAGGAGGAAGGCAGAAGACTAAAGTACTGAAAGATCAAGAAATGAAGAGACAAGTTAATAAAAACCAAACAACTCCCTCCCAAACCAAACTTCCCCCCACTAAACCTCTGAAGAAAAGGCAACAGTTTATCTAGTCTCTACTAACTCTCACCCCGAGCAAAAATATTTTTTTCTTTCTTAGTTTACACTGACCCTTCCTACATATTTAAGTTATTCTCACCTTTTAAACTCCTTACCAGAACTACACATTCACTCAGTCTAGTCTCCCTGCATCTTCTCTCCTTGCTGCTGTAACTAAAACATCATTTTTCCACAGTATCAGCAAGGGAGATGAAGGAAGTCCCTAGAATTAGTAAGAAACCTCAACAGACATTCCACTTGAACTTTCCTCCTGTACAAATCAACTTGCATGGCTAAGGACTGTTCTGGGTCTGGTTGGGCTGGAGTTAGCATCCACCACTGCAGCCCATATGGCGTTTTGAGTTGGTGTCTGAAATAATGCTGATAACACAGCAATGTTTTGGCTGTTGCTGAACAGTTCTCGTAGAACAGCAAGGCTTTCTCTTCTTCCAGGTCTAGCCCCTTTTCCACTCCCCCTTGAGAGGTAGAATGGAGGAGGTGACTATAAGGCTGAGAGGGGACACAGCTGGGAAAGCTGATTCCAGTTGGTCAAAGGGTTATTTCCTACCACGTTAACATCACGTTCAGCAACGAAAACTGGGGCAGAGGAAGGAAGAGAGGCTCTCCGAGGTGGCTGCTGGTCTGCAACTGGGCATCAGTCTGATTGTGGGAGGACATGAGTGAGTGCCTTTGCATCATTTGTCCCTGTCCCCTCCTTCTTTCACCTAATAAATGGGCTTTATCTTGTTCCACCAGTTCTCTGGCTTTCATTCTTCCTGTTCCCTCCTGCAGCCCACCAGGGCCAGCAGCTGTGTGGATGCTCAGCTGCTGGCCCTGGCGAACCCACCACGGTGTCTCACGCCATCTTCAGTGCAGGAAGTCTGTGACCACAACACAACCCCCAGCTGGTTTCTTTGCTCTGATGAAATATTACATCAAAAACTCAAGTTTATATTGTTACTTTCTGCTCCCATTACTGTTAACCAACAAGCTAGCTAAGACTTGGTGAATCGGCATCACAGAAGGGTTGAGGTTGGAAGGGACTCTCTAAGCCATCTTGCCCAAAGCCCAGTGAAAGACCTTTTCTCAACTGTTTTCACAGCCCCTGAGTACCAACCAAACTGCAGCACAGCTGAAAAAACCATTCCAAGAATTTATTATTAGTAAATGCAGTATTACCTTTGAAATTATTGCCAGCAATTAGGATTTCTCTGTGAAAAGCTGTATGATCCTCCTTCAGCTGATTCACTATCACTTTCATAAAGCTATGCTGTATATATGAAAGCTTTGTTTAATATGCTCCTACTGATTACCACAGTGAGTAATTTTTGGAAATACACAGCCTTTGTTTCTTTAGTTATCAAAAGTATTACATTTTTGTTTCATCATCTTCACAATGGTATTTAGTGTAACATTGCACTTTATAGAAATACAAGTTATTAACTGAGTTTATTGAGCTTCTCTTGAGTAATATGCATCTTGAAAACATGAAGTAATATGTGAATTTTCTCTATATCTCCATACATAACATTTTTTCTAGGATTAGTAAGCACAACTACATTGCAAAATCATTTGACAATTTCCCTTGTTTCTGAGCATGATCTTTGTCACTTTTGTCAATATTCACTATTATTGCTTTGGTAGTGCTTTACACCTCTTATTTCAATCTTTTTTTGCAGTTCTGTGTGCAATCCTAACACATTCCAATGTCTTTTCCATCTGGAAATATTTTGATCACTAATAACTACATTGACTTTTTTTTAAAAAGTAATTTTTATCAGCATTCACAGTAGGTTCAGACTTGCTCTATAGCAGAAATTCCAGGTAAAGATGTAAGGTGTTCTACTGCAGTTACTTCTTCACTGATTAGTTCATAACCTTATCTAAGCAGACATGCAGATATGACTAAGAGTGATACACATCTGCTTTTGGCTCTTTCAGTTACTCTGTCTACTGTCATGCTGGACTGCTGACAGCATTCCTTACAAGCAACTTGTCATAAAACAAAAACTAAAAGTTAACTTTTCAACTGAACACCAAGTTTCACTAGAAAACTAGTTAAAACTGGTTTATATTCAGATCATGTTTTCTGTAGGTAGAATTGTGTCTCAAGTTTATTTTCAAACTAAAAATTAGCCATTATAGTTGTCTGAATTTTATTGTAAGATCTTTATTTTCTTACTCCAGAAACAAAGCTGAAAAAAAATCTCAAATGTATAAAGGTTCATCTCTGTTGATACTGTTTATTTTTTTTCTCTTGAATCTGACAGAAGATACAAATGACAGACTCCCTTTCTCTACTGGCAACAGAAATCTGTTTTTCTCCTCCAAGACATGTAAAATAAATCCTGTCACCATGAACCTTCATATAAATAATCACTTCTTATCTGTCAGCAGGAAGATTATTGCAAATCAGGAGCTTGACAGATTTTTGGTGTTTATAACCTCATTTCCTAATGGCATCATCCTGAGTTAAAAGCAAACCACACAGTGTCAATGTTTGTTTAACAGTCACTGCCAAAGTGTCACCCTTTCTAATTTAGCAGGTGGATGACAACCATGCTCCAAAGCCCTGGCAGGCTGGAGGAGTTCCCGTGAGTGCTTCCTGATGGGACTTCCACCTAGCCAAGAAAAGCTAGAAAGGAGACCTTAGTATTAGTTAATGGGCCAGTAACAAGGATTCCCAGTCGCTGTTTTCCACTGAGCAGCAGACGAGGGTTTGGGGAACATTTAGGTGCTCACAGCTTCCTTGTGCATTGTGACAGGAATGAAGAATTCTTAACAACTCACAGGTTCATCCAGCAGTGCTGCCCACAGTGTAGGGCACTGCCAGACACAAAGTGGGGGAAATACCTGTAACTCTTACCATGACAATAGAACTAAGGTAGCCAAACTGATTTACAGGATTTTCCATTAATATTAAACATGCACATCATATCATTAAATACTTTATATGGTTCTGTATTTAATGATCTGCATTAAAGGTATATGCAAGCAAAACCCTACTACTCCTCAGCATTTCAGTATCTTACAAATAATTAATTTCTTGCCCACGAAGACAAATTAAAATAAAAAATCTAGCATTTGCACAGAAAACAGGAAGTAAGGGAAAAAATAAAAATATTAAGGCCTATTCTGAGGATTAATTCGTAATTTGTTTTGCAAAGCACTTCAAACTTCTCAAATAGAAAGCCTGACAGAAATGCTAAGTATTATTCCCTCATGTGTTAAGTTACAGATAAGCTTCCATTCTCATATTTTCTATTCCTCCCAGTAGCTTGTAAGCCTCCTTAGGACTGCATTAAACTATCCAACTAATATTCATCATATGCCGTTCTGGGCATCATTTATTAACCAGGGACAGACATTGCACAGTGCTTCATTCTGTTACTCATTTTAAAAGGAATCAATTATCCTATTAATTCTGTAACAAGAATTCTAATTAAAAGGTAACTAAAGAGAACAGGAAATTTGCAGGTAAGGTACTTTCTACACTTATTTTATTACTGCATATTTTATTTAATGCACAAGTACACAAGAAAAAAGAGACTATTTCATGTAAGAAATAACTAATAAGAACAGCAGCCCTTATGCTTTGATATGCCTGCACCAAAAAAAAGATAAATTAGTTCATTTGAAAATGATTGTATAACATATGAAACTACTCCATTATAACAAGCCACGTTTTACTCATTTGTCAGGCATACCTCTCTTTGTTAATAGTAACATACTGCTAAAATTATGAAGCTGGGCTATAGTGCTTTAACTGTTGAATGGTTCATTTTAGTAGAAGTCACAGGGTGCTAACGCAGAGAAACTTGAAGGAAGACCAGAGTTCACCTGCATACTTCATATATTAGCATCATTTAGTACAAGCCAGTAAGTCTGCTTCTTACCTGGCCATCTCACCAGTACAGCTACAAGAAAAACAAACCATTTGGTGCAGCAGAGAAATATCCCTTCTGAGACCCCTTCCTTGACTAATCAAAAACCAAGAAGCCAAGAACAATGTACGACCCTTCCCACAAAGAGCCCTGTCCTTGCACTTTCTGTAACCTAAAGTCTGTCTAATTTCAGCCAAATGAAACAATCTATTTCAGAGAGAGAGAAAAAAGTGTGGTTCAAAAATCTTGCCCATATAGTTACCCAAATCTAACATAACAGCATTCATCCTACCTTGAACCATCCAGACTAGATCAGTTTTAGATTCATTCACTCAAGTGAATTCACTCAAGCTGTCTTCCACCAAAAGTATAGAAAATGAAATAGATATGCAAGAAAATGCTATTTCCTTATCAAACAGAAGGGTTTGAATAATCTTTTTTTTATTATTATTTTTATTTCCCCTCCCATGTAAGCTAGGATTTGAGTATGTTCTGTACACATTTAAGTAGTTTTTCCTGAAAATATCTGCCTTGAAGGCATCAATTAAGATACTGTTGTACTGCTTCATTCTCCAACTCTCAGTTACTAGTGGATGAACCAACCACACATTCCCACTAACTACAGGAGTCGGTGGAAAAAGAAAAGACAAGAGAGTATGGAGGTGTAGTATTATGAAATTAAGCACAATTTAAATTAATAAAGGAAAATGTTCTTTTTCAGCTTATGTCACTTGCCATTTATGTCTGTATACACACACACGAGATGGAATAATGAATTGTCCAAGTCATCCAGTTCCAAACAAAAGAGCAATCTAAAGAGCAAGCCATACAGCCTCTACCTTACAACTTAGCAACTGTTACCAAGATCTGCATTTCAGAAAAAAAATAAAGCCTACAGCCTGTCACTCAAAACCACTGCATTTCTCCAAGGCTGTCTTCTTCAAACACTTAACATAAGAAGTCAGATGGGCTCTTTAACAGATACATGGAAAAAGTATTTCCTTATCACTAGCATATGAGACAGATGATGTTTCTTCAGACAACCTATTTTTTCCACAGTGTGGATATTTATTTTTTCTTAAATCTCTGTGGTGAATAAATCAGTGATGCTCTAATGTTCCGATTTTTTGTCTAAGGAGAGTCACTGTTAGCTATTTTTTTAAAGAACAAGATCGCACAGATGTTTTGTGTTAATGAAACACCCATTAAAAGAGAAACATCATAAGGTAATGTGGAAGAACTCAGGTTATTGTTCATTACTGACAGTAACCAGAAAGCAAGCTCAAACATTTTCACTTGAAACAGAAAAGCATTGAAGTGTTGTATTAAAAAATGCAGAATTAGTAGCAGCCTCTGAAGTTCACACACAATTTGATTAATGTCATAAAAGGGAAGGAAAAAAGAAAGCGATTTGTGGAAATACTACTCTTCTGAAGAATAGTGGTATACATAGACTCATCCCACTCAGTGTCATTTTTTTTTCTTGGTCTACTTATGACTTGCTACGGTTTCCAAGAACTCCCAAGCTAAACAGTGTGAACAGTTCAGCTCCTGCACCTACATGATACAATCACGCTTTTGTTCTCTTTCTCCTACTGTTCTTTAAGAAATTATTTGGTAAGGTTTGCTTCTAATTAGACTATAAATTATTCATGACATGGACTGTACGTCCTACTTTTTCTTAGGTACCTGGCACTCCACAGCCACACTGCTAGTGAAGTTCCCAATCTCAGCAGGGGCAATTCAAACAAAAATACAAGCAGTACAATAATAAGCAGTGTTATGCAGTAGAAGACAGCCACATGAAGTGATTAACATCAAGGTGATTCAAGCTGCTGTTTCAGAGCATGATTAACATACACAAAAATGAATAATACCTTCATACATTTTGAAACTCAATCTCCCCCCCTTATTTGCTTCTAGGTTTTATTCTGCCACTAAAGTCAGTAACGAAGTTTTGGCCACCTCATTAAATGGAAATTGTCAGTATATCCAGGTCTATCCAGCATGTCTTTTAAGACAGGAACAACAACTAAAAAAAGCAACAACAACCCTCCTGAAGTTTCTCCCCCTTGCAAAATGAGTCTACATTCATCCCACAATTCTGCTTCCCTACCAGGGAATTGCAAGTGACAGAACAGTATCCTTGATGGTAAGAAGTTTTAGTTGTGAGAGGAATGCCAGACTGGCATTGAAAGGCAAAACTTCAGATCTATTTTCTAAGAGCAATGTTTCTTTAACTGTATTTTCTTTTATTTAATTGTATTTGACTTAAAGCAAATATTTTTAAATGTTTTTTTAACTACTATTTTTTTCGTAAGAAAAGAAATGAAACAGTGAACCATGCACTATTATTAGTAGATTTGGGGCCATTACCAACTTAAGTTAAATGGCTAATAACAGTAAGTAAAAACACGAACAAGCTATAAAAACTACTAGAGTTTCCCAGTTAAGGAGAAACTTACTAGAGCTTGATGTGGTCCTTGAATTCATGAAGTGCAAGGCACTCCGAGCTTTCAAAAATGCTGGGTACTGCCAATAAATACTTCACCCATCCTCAGGCCATCAGCTTTGACAAAAGGCCAGATCTTCCTTTCCGCTCCCCTCTCCTCTCTCCAGCATCCAGTTAGAGAAGCTGAAGTACTTCACTGCTAAAGCTGATTATTGTGGCCATGGTGAAACTGCACCTTCAGAAGTCAGAGAGCCTGTGCGCTGAAGAGTATTTACATAGATTAATCAGATACGCAGTTGCTGCATGGATCGAGGGCTAAGTCTGCATCATTACCACTATGGTCAGAGAAGTCTCTTCAGCCTAATATCCTGGAATTAGGGCAAAAGTATGGGACTATTTCCCAGGAGCTGAAAGCCAGTCACACATCGGTCAAAAGCAGGTGATACCTGCAGAACGTGATGCAGTGCAACCTTACCGAGTGACCAGTTCGGGGTGGGGGAAGGAAATCCAATCTGGGAGCCAGGGCTGCTGTTGGCAGAGGTCAAAACAGGCTGGAGAACAGGCCAACAAGAATTTAATGAAAGTTAGCAGGGTTCAGATGGTGCACAAGGACAAGGAGCCAGGGAGGCAGAGGTGTAGGCTGCCCAGGGTAGCTGTGCCAGCTCTCCTCTGGGGGGTTCCAGCACTGCGGAGACCTAAGCAGCCCCGTCTGACCTTGGATCAAGGACCTTCTCACACCTCCAGACCAAGTTATCCTGCAATTCCACCACATTCAGTATTGACTGGACATATTTACATACATTTTACAGGGCAAGTAAACTGACTTGCTTTTTCCGATCAACAAGAGCACAACTCAAATATCAGCCCAAGATTGTGGCTGTTTAAAATATTCCAGATGAAAATCATGAATTGTTAAAGCCTTTTCCCAGCCTTCAGAAATGTTTCAAGGTATTTTCTATATTGAATAAAATACGTCAGCTATGCAAAACACTGCCAGCTCATTTCTGACAGGAAGTAAGAGCTATCTACTTATGGCATTAGTATAGAAAGATTCGAGAAGAACAGTTAAGCTAGTCAGACCCTGGCAAAACATGATGAAGATCCAGTGTCATCTACAAATTCATGATTTCTACCCATTTCACATTTACATCTACTTATCTTGGTCAAGATTGATCAAACAGCTTTTCCAGGGCTGCATTTGATTTAAGAAAAATATTATTTTAAGAAATATTTATTTCTGCAGCCCTCAAACTATCTCCAGGAAACATGGGCTGCATAGTAGCAAATTTTCTAAGGTGAAAATGTCTTGCTGTAAATTAATCATCACATCTATCTGTGCAAACAATGAAATAACCACCAAAACAGGAAATGTGTATCAGCTATTTTCCTTCAGCAGTTTTATCGCAGTATTCAGAATGGATATTGTAAGCTGCCTAAACATTACCATTTGTTGTGTGGCGTTTTTTTTCCTCTTGAAACATTTCTCTGATTATGTGGCCTGTGGATCCTGACACAATCAGATCTGGTCAAGTTCCCCAAATACCAGACACTCAGACCTTATGCCTTTTGCTTAATTCCACTGCCACAGTATATACATGATAGAAAACAGTGGCTGGATTGGTAAATTAACTTTCCAGTTCATGTAAACACATTTGCAAAAAAAGTAATAAGACACTTCCCCATACCCAACATGCGAAATGTCCCTACTGGTATCTATATTTCCTTCAGTCAGGCTGGAATAATGATGACACCTTGGGAATGATGTCTTTATACTGAAAAGTACAAGTATGCCATGGATCCTTTTGTAGAAGGACACCACTTAAGAACAAACATAAAAATCTAAACAAATCTGCTTTTATGTACTAAAATTAATTTAACCCTTAGGTAGTATCTCTTCCATATATATATAGATATATATATATATATATAGATATATATAGATATATATATATATAGATAGATAGATAGATAGATATATGTAAAGCATATTACTGCTTTACACAGTATTCTTTTTGTATATCCAAACGTTCCTCAGCAATAAGCAGATATAAATGATATAGCACATCATACTATCATAGTATTGTTAACAGTTCATCAGTTCTATGTGAATTTGAAAAGAACTGCCACAGGCTTATGGAGAACGCCTGTGATCATGTTTCACGACAATCAAAAGAAATCAGATGCTCAGTTGTATAAGAAAATGAATGCAAAACCATCATGAGATAAAAACAGCCACGAGGGATAGTAGTGGTCTGTTCTAAACAGCTCCTGGCAGTAGAGGATACAGAAGAAAAAGAAAGGATTCAATTAAGAGGCATGAAGATATTTTCCTCAATGGAAAGCCTGAAAAATGGGCAACAAGATAAAAATAAAGACATGCAAAAAGTAAGGATTGCTCCTGAACGACTTTGTAAAAGACAAAAGGAAAAAAAGAAATGCACAAACATTACGTTCATAACTGAAAATGCAAACACTCAAGAATCATTGCCAGAAGATACACACAGTGACAACCTAACAGGATACTGAAGGATTTGAGAGAGCAGATGGTCAGAGAGGCCCAAACTTCATACTGCATTTCCTCAGCTGTTAACAAAAAGTGCGTCAAATGCAGTTTTCACAGCACAAACGGAACATAATTTTAGTTTGCAGTATCTCTGACACAGATAATGGCATGATGGCTTTCAAGCACTTGTTATTGTGTTATTGGGAGATACCTTCAATCCCACACACCGAGTCGAGACTATAATTATAGAGTCATAGAATCATTTAGGTTGGAAAAGACTTCTAAGGCCACCAAGTCCAACCACTAACCGAGATCTGCCAAGGCCACCAATTTAAAATATGTCCCTAAGCACCACAACTACATATCTTTTAAATACCTCTAGGGATGGTGCTTCCCTGGGGAGCCTGTTTCAATGCTTGACAACCCTTTTTGTGATGAAGTTTTTCCTGATATCCAATCTACACCTCCACTGGCACAACTTGAGGCCATTTCCCCTTGTCCTATTGCTTGTTACCTGGGGAGGAGTAACCTCACTTCACTTCACGTAGTTGCAGAGACTGATAAGGTCCCCTCTGAGCCTCCCTTTCTCCAGGCTAAACAACCTCATCTCCCACAATGGGCAAAAATTTTAGCTTTTCACTGACATCTAAACTTACAGTTTCTCAGCATATATGGTGCCTCACACAAATATATTAAAAAATATATAAAAAATTTATAAATTTTTTTTATAAATAAAAAAATACAGAAAGTGCGATGCTGCTCCATAATCCAATGCATTCAACAACTACCTGTAATTTCTGTCCCTTCCTCAGCAGGAACAGGAAAGCTGGCTACTGAGAGAAGGAAAAACTGTGGATGTGACTTGCTTTCCAGCCACTCCTTTTTTTAAATTCTCTTACTTTTTTCAGGCAGGTATGTCAAACTACACAAGTCTTCCAGAACCTCTGGTGACTCCTCACTTGTATTTCAAGTTTCCCTACGGAAATCTGAATCAGAGTTTTTAATGTACTTAAAACTGCAGTACAGAAGAGACTCCTTGCTCTCCCTCAAACTGTTTTGGACAGTTCAGCCTGAAGCTGGAACTTTAGGGGCTTGGAACTAGATGATCTTTAAGGTCCCTTTCAACCTAAGTCATCCTACAAAAATAATCTAGGGAGTTTGCTACAGCTGTTTCTGAGATATATGATAAGCACAATTATATGGCAAAAGTGAAAACAAAACACCCAAATCATCAAAAGAATTTAAAAAAAAAACCTATGTCAAGTCACCAAGCTACAAAGTGTCTGGTAGAGTAGCACCAAGGATGAAGCTCGCTGTTGAAAATCCAACTGCCCATGTTTAAAAACAGCTCTCCCTCAACCCACGAAAAACAACCAACCAAACAAATATACACAAGCAAAAAACACATCAACCTCACTTGCTGTGGATAGAAAGATGAATTTGACAAGCCCCTTCCAGGCAGGCTGATGGCTGAGGAGCAGAGCAGGCAGGGACTGAGCTTCCCCAGCAGCCTACTTGACAGGTCCTGTCAGTTTTCATTTCTGGCTTACTGCCTGCCCACGAGCAACTTTTGTAAATTTCGAAGATTCTACTTTTGGGTGAAACATTTTTTAAAAATAAATATATTGTTCCTTAGTCTCACATTTCTTCCCTAAATCTCAAATTTTTCCACCAGGAATGTTTTCTCTATGCAGCTCTGGGCTCAACCTCTTTTCCAGTGTTTATCCTTTCCCAGCTACCAACTCCCCCAATCTCCAATGCAAACAGCTGTGGTTATCCCTATAGACAACTTTAGGAACGCCCCCAGCTACATCAACAGTTATGTAAACATTGAGGTATGTGTGAACTGTATTATTCTGCAACCTTTTTTGGGGGTGCAGGTGCCAAGAATTGCAGACTGCCAGACTCTCTGTGCGCCAGGGCAGCATGAGAAAGGCACTGCGAGGCTGGAGGCGCCTCTGCTGAGATAACACCACCACCAAGTGCAAGATGCTGCAGATAACAGCGGGGGAGCAGCCTACACGCAGATGGCTCACCCTGTCCTGTGGCACCACTGACAAGACAGCAACAGGACAGAGGGCAGGCAGCAGACAGAGATAACAGACTGTTAGCTTTTAACAGAATTGAGCTCAGTGAGGAAAGCGAAACCAGGCTGAGATGTTTAATTGGGAAATGATGAGGATGATAAATGGAAAGAACTTGGAAAGCAAAGAATAGGGGAAGGGAATGCAAAGAGAGACAAACCAGGTGACTGCAGGCACATTATCAATGCAGTGAGGGGGAACTTGGGTCCTCTCCCTCCTGCAGGTAAGGGAACAGCTAGAGAGGACTTCCTGACATCTTAAAATACACTGGATGGAGCAGACCCTCCCCCATGTTTATAGCTCATTAACTGAGCATTTGGGTAATACTAATGTAACTCAATTCATGAAAGTTATGAATTCTGTTTGTGCCATTCTGAAACAACACAAATATCTTTCCTCAGGACTTTTTTTTGGTTCTTGTTCCTGTCTCAAAAATAGATTTCTCTCAGTACAAGGCAGGCAACAACCATTCCGGTTCTCAGAATACTCAACACCAAAAATGACTGCTAGATCAGAGTCTAAAAGGCGTATCTACTACAGTTTCCTACCTCTAACAAATGCTTATGAACAGTACAAGCAAACAAACACTTCCTACGAGTAATAGGAGTGTTCAGAGCTTGAGAGTGGGAGACTTTCAGAGCCAGATGTGAAGCCTGTATGATTAATAATGCCCAGTAGAGTTTTCTTCCACAAAATTACTCATTTTAATTTTTTATATTCATAACATCCTGCAGAAAGATCTCTACAGCTCTGCAAAATAATGTGCAAAGAACAGGTTTGTTCTGATTTTATCTCCTAGTGATGTGTCTTACAGTTGACAAACAGGAATATTTCTCAGAACAGATGTAAGTAACAGCACTCAGTACACCATAAAAACCAATGTCTTATTATTATATCTTTGTCCCAATTACAGTACTTTCCTAAAAAACACTGACTCTATTTAATCTTAAATTTTTGAAACAAAGTATGCTTTTATTATGCATTTTGGTAAAGATTGTTGTAGTGGAGAATAGACTTGACTGAAATGTGGGATATACTTCCTTCTAATTATCTACTATTTTTGTATTAGAAGAAGTTAATGTGCTTTAAATCTTAGTGCCTGCATTCTAAAATGGGGAAGCAATTCTAACATCTGAAATACTTCATTAGATCCACCTGTAAAAACCTTATAGAAAATAGCCATGTGCTATCATAGCATCCAATTTCCACACCACGTTCATGAGCAGCAATTTTTGACTCATAGTGATGGGCAGGTTACCTGCCTATGATCTCAAGTCTCCATACATTTACTGATTTCAGAATCAAATTACAGAAATACAGAACTTTTAACTTTTAAAGATTCAAATATAACATTTAGCATGTTAGATTAACATGCCTTAGAGATGACAGTTTAGGACAACAGAGGTTTCAGTCCTTCTAAGGATATAACATTTCATCAGAACTACACAAAGTTCCTTTTCTGAGCATTGAAGTTGAATACATGAGCTATTTAAACAGCTTCTTACAGTCTTTTCAAAACTGCAATATGTTTCATTCCTAGAACTTACTCAAAAATGAAAGAGGAAGAAATAGTTGTTGGTCTGATACCAACAGTTTTCAGTTCTTCCAATGGTCTTCTGATGCTGTGTTTGGGACTAACAGTAAAACTACATTTGTTTTTCATTCCAAGGTTTCTATCCTGTAATGACCACTTGAAAGAAAACTACCAGAAAAAAACCCCTCCCAACACATCTGCAAGTCTGTTTTGTCTGCTCACTTTAACAAAATGCTGAATCGTATTTTCTCCACTGGCAAAAGCGATGACTGACCACAGACAGATCTCATCTGAACATTGTGACTTTGATCTGTAATTAGCAATGTTTTTAGTTTGTTTAAGTTTGTTTTAAAACCGGGACACATTGGAAAGTTCTGACATCACTTGTTTAGAGTAGGACACAATGTGTCCCAGTTGTTTCCTGTTAATCATAGCAATACATCATCCCCTGCAACCAGTGATTTAGGGCTGCCAAACACATGGAATAACAAACCTGTATGTTTTGGTGTCCTGATTTTGGCTGGGAGGGAGTTAATTTTTTTCTCAGTAGCTGGTACAGTGCTGAGTTTTGGATTCAGTAAGAGAATAATGTTGATAATACACCAATGTTTTCGTTGTTGCTAAGTGGTACTTATCCAAATCAAGGACTTTTCAAGTTTCCCAAGCTCTGACAGCATGTGCACAAGAAGCTGTGAGGGAGCATGGCCAGGACAGCTGACCAAACTGGGCAAAGGGATATTCCATACCATGGAAGATTGTTCTCGGTATATAAATGAGAGCAGTCTGTTCCTGAAGGACTGCACCCCATGGAAGGGACCCATGCTAGAGCAGTTCATGAAGAACTGCAGCCTTTGGGAAGGACTCATGTTGGAGAAGTTTGGGAAAGACTGTCTCCTGCTGGAGGAACCCCAGGCTGAGGAAGAGTTCGACTAGTCAGCCCCTGAGGAGAAAAGAGCAGCAGAGCCAGTGTGTGATGAACTGGCCACAGACCCCATTCACTGTCCCCTGCACTGCTGGAGGGGGAAGAGGCAGAGAAAATTAGGAGTGAAGCTAATCCCAGGAAGAAAGCAAGGGTGGAGAAAACGTATTCTAAGATTTGGGTTTACTTTTCATTACCCTAATTAGATTTGATCTCCCTCTGTTGAATCTGTTTTGCCCACGACAGTGACTGGGGAGTGATCTCTCCCTGTCCTCATCTCTACCCACGAGCCATTCATTTTATTCTCTCTCACCTGTTCAGCTGAGGAGGGGAGAGACAGACCAGCTTTGGTGGGCACCTGACTTCCAGCCAGGGTCAACCCAACACATGCAATTAAGCATATTTGCAAACTTTTAGCTGACATGGTTAACTGAGAGTTAAAAATTTACCTGCACTCGCTAAGGAAGGCAATGAAGTGCTGATGTGAATGTTGAAGTGGAAATCTTATTGTCCCATCTGTCAGTCGTAAAAACAAACAATCCAACTCTATCACTGCCTTACCCTGATGAACAGAAGAAACTCATTTCCTTGTATTCTACTTGTACCCATTAATAGCCTATATTCTTTTAAGGCTGTCATTTCTTTGAGGAAAAATCATCTTTGAGCTTAGTCCTTTTACGCGTACTAGTGCAGTAGCTTTGACAAGAGCTCCTAGGCACTGTGTTCGTCTGCTGCTGACTCTGAAATAGGTCACTAACCATTGCTCCAGCTAAATCAAAGCGGACCCCTCCAGAAGTGTCGCACCAGTCAGGGCCCACAGCTGGAGTGCTGAAGCCTGGAGCTTTTCATGTCCCATTCAAGAGCAGTGAGATGCGGCAGGAAAGCCTTGGGGCTGTACAACACAGGAGAGAAGACTTTGCTCTGGTGCATGGTGCTGCTGGAACTAGTCTCATATCAGGACTTCTGGCCAAAGATGGAAAGCCAGAGAGTTGGTCCCACAAACACACTGCCGTAACTAAAATACGCAGCAGCTCAGGCTTCCCATTCCTCTAGCTGACTTCATGCCTACCTTATATATGATGCTTATACGTGACTGCTACTTGCTAATAATAGGTAATAACCAGATGCCAGAGCAAGAAACTATCATGTTTAAATACTGAGCAAGTCTTTCACATTTTTGGGGAAGTTTTAAAGTCAGCATCAAAAGTCAATAATGCCTGCTGGTGCAAGCGAGTGCTGTAATCAGACTGCAGACTAAACCCAAGGCAGTGTCAAGCAGAATGTGAAATGAAGGGTCTGCAAGAGAGGAAGAACATCAGAAATATGTCTGTATTTGAAGTTTCCTGACAGTATTAAATAAACTCAAATTCAAAAATTAAAGTCTTCCAAAACACATGCCCTGAAAAACTTGTTTAATATTTGCAGTCTGGTGCCTTTTTCATTGATTTAAAGGGAAATTGTTTACTGCTTTCTTTCTGAGGAACCATTTAGAGCATCATTTGCCATGTTTGAAAGTGACAGCTACAGCCACAAAGAAAGGAAACCACTTTCACTGCAGTGCTCCCTCCAATTCTGTATCTTCATTCCCAATACTAATGAAGGTGCATTAGAATGCTTTAAGAAAGCACTGAGAAATGCCAGTTCCATGCCATCATGTCACAGTTACCTTACAAGGTAGACAGTGAGAGAGTTCAATACCTCACCCCAGATGGAGGGATCTTTTGGAGATTCCCCCTCTGTACACTAATACGCTTCTTGGGAGCAAACTGCCGTAATCATTTGTTCATGAAAGGTGTGTTTTTTACAGATCAAATGGACTACAGTTTTAGCTTGGCTTTAGTCCACATTACAAAGTAAATAAAGGCATATATGTTCAACTTATGCCCACATTTCAAGGAAAAGTACAAATATTCCACAATCTTCATTCACTTTCAGAAACATTTGCCCCCTGCACTCCAAAAGGCTTGGCACCAAGTGCACACGCATTTCTTCTACAAATAACTCTAGCACACACACTGTGACTTCAAGGAAAGATTATTTTTTCAGTAGCAGAGTGTGTGCCAAAAAAGCACGGGATTTTGGTGAATTTGCTTCCAGCTCTGATCTGGCAGAGCCACAGCTGGTTAGAATTTTAAGCGTACTGCTGAAGTCCAAGGGAGAATAAAAAGAACACAGGTTTGTGCTGATTTGGGGAAAGTAGTTCACTGTACAGATCTTAAAAGGTCATGAAAATGCAAAAAATAATTTTTTCCTCACAATATATACTTTCACGATTTTTCTGTAAAAACAGAAGAAAGTGGGTTTAGAGACAGATGCTAAAAGAAATTAAATTCTGCTATAAAACTCCAAATTATTTCTAAATTCGCCTAGAAGTACTACTGAGGTCATTGCTACTTCAGTAATACTAACCATCTCACAAAAGCTGGAGAGCACGATGAAACTGAGTGATATCCCGAAGTGAGAAATTAACTACGTGAATTAACTGTAGAAATTAATTGTTATCAAGTACCTTGTATTAAAAGCTGATTGAGAACTGCTGATAAGACTCTTCAATAAGCTGTAAAGTAGTGAATAAAATTTATTTTTCAGAACACTGTGACTTGCAAGCAAATACTGCTCTTGCCCAATGAGGTCTATACTTAGTTAGTAATAGCCCTTCTGAAGACAAAAAATGTTCTTTATCCCCAGCAATCCAAAGGGCAAAAGGCAAAGTATATGAATAATATAACATTTCATCAGAGTTCATAAAATAGTCATTAGCCTACCGTTATATACAGCTATACACTAAATTTCAAGAACTACCTTTCATCATCTAAGCTGTCAAATACTTCCTCCACCAGCCAAAACAAGGGCCTTTCCCAGGTTTCAGTTTCACACAAGCAAGAACAGCTGTAAAATACTCACACTATAGAAAAGAATGCTATGTAAAAACTACAATTTGGGTTTACTTCTTTGGCAGTAATTCCATGTATCGGGGTATGAGCTTTTTTTTAGTCTTTTTTCATTAACATGCATACAGATTTATATATCCATACGCATACAAATCTTCCTCCACTCCAAATGCTCTTAAACGCCGGTTTCTTTGATAAAATATGTCACATTCATGATGTTCCCAGTTACTAGTTTTCAAACGAAAGATGAGCAAGTTTTCCTCATCCCAACAAAAAAGTTTCTCTCTTCCTTATATGTAACATCTTTGGGGAATTTAGTCAAGTCTAAGGAAAAGGATGAAGTTGAAATTTGAGTGGGAATGAGGGGGTGGGGAGAAGAAAACACAGCATATAACAAATTCCCTCTTGTTTTGATTATAGCATGTACAATGCCACCCGGGATGCTTCCTAGGAACAGCAAATTTGAAACCAGATGTTACAGCATAGCAGGAATATCCAAAAGAAATTATGACTCAGTTATTCTCTTCCAGATAATAGCACATTCACAGCCTGCAGAAGTTCCCCACATAACTCAGGACTAAGGGCAACATGAAGTTAACCAAGCACAAGAGAATCATTATTGGTGATACTGCAGTAAAATCAGCCACAAAGTTCTCAAGGAATGTTTCTCTATGTGGACATAAGCTAGGGCTGGTAAAACAGACATTTGAGTGTGTTTGGCTTTGAGGCAGCTGATCACGTCCACATTTATTTACACTGCAGTGTTCACATGAACACAAGGGCCTTTTAAAGCTGGTCTTCATACTTGTCTTTGGCATCTGGTCCTATCCCTTCCTTAGAAAACACACACCTTTTTCAAGCAGAGGCATGAATCTGGAGTGAGAAAGACTCGTCATGAAAAATAAAGAATAAAATTGGCATCACAAAAATACTATGCTCAAACAAAAGGTAAGAAAAGACGACACAAAATCCCCCCACAGAGAACTCAGTAATGGGTAATTAGAAACCATGAAGCTACTGCAGAGGTACTCTGAAATGAACACATGTAATACCTTGCAGCGCACTACTACATGTTCAAAATAGCTCCATTGATATCTTCTTATGATCAAGACTACAGCTGACAAAAAAAAATGTTCTCAGTGCCCACCAGACGACTGTTCATCTAAAAGTTTCTTTTCATGTGCAAGAGATCCAAACGGCGTGACTTCAATAGCTTAGACTACAGGATCAGCCTTATGTAGGAAAATGCTGAATTTTTGATTCAAGTCATTGATCAAAAATGTAGAAGTGGACATGTGCAGCCACTGGTCATGCTTTGGATTGCTGAACAACATCCAAAATAACTTACTTTCTCAATGGAATGAAACCTCAATACTCACGTACAGTAAAAAACTTAAAGAAAAAAAAGTCTAATGGAAGTTAAAAGAAGTTTAACTCCTTTTTAAAACCTCAAAGGCCTTTCCTCAAACTTACTTAGTTCCTACCAAAAGTACTCATTATAGGTTTTAAACAGCTACATTTTCACACTTACAGGACCAAATAAAAACTATGAGTGGTCACTGTTCCCATAACAAATGACTATAAATGTGAGGCAAAAGGAAGGTTATATAGTCCCTGCTACAGATGGAAGGAGCTTTGCTTCTCACATCACAAAATCAGAATAGGTATGTCAAGTTGAAGGGGTGCTCATATATTTCTATAATGCTGGAAACCAACCCTTTTAGAAGCGAGTAGTGGGTCTGGACACTGAGCACGAGGCAGTGTAAAGAAAGACTTCATTTTCAAAAGCAAGTTTCTGTAAAGCCAGACCTCTTTGTGACGTCAAAAGTGACACAAAATCAAATGCTGATGAGTTGGACTCTCCTGAATCACTGTGTAGTTCAATAGTTCAACCCCACTGTAAAAACATTTACAGGTCCTCCTGTAAACCTCATAAGAAGTCACACAAAACAGATGGAAATTTAATTGAAAAATACATGTTTATAAGCTAGCAGTTAGACCCTTAAAAAAGAAATCAGACAGAACTGTACTTTAAATCTACTTTAATGGCACCCATATAAGTTTCAATACAAACTCCAAACCTGCCAACTTTGAAATGACACTGTATTAGCTTTCATGTCCTTAGCTTCATATTTGCAATGTATAATCAGGTGACTGATATTTTGATCAGAGGTATGCAGAGGAAAGATGCTTCAAAACAGCACACAATTCTTCAGTGGTAGCACCCAGCCCGTGTCAGTGCGCTAGTCACTCATCTACAGCCACAAAAGTGGCAAAAGCTGCAACTGAGAGCTTTGTTTTCCATCAATAGCTTGTATTTCAAAAGTTCTAATGGCAATCCCCCTGTATTAACCAAATCCCTTTGTCCAGTAAACATTTCCTCATTTTTTTAAATCAAAAAGTGTCTGCTGAGCTAACATACAGTTGCCTGCTGGGCTTCCCCAAGGAGAAGAGGCAGCAAAATATCCAGGAAAGGCTGCATTGGCATTTTCCTCCACCACCCCACTCCCATGATAAAACCTTGCTTCAAAGCAACTGATGCATGAATGAGAAATGTCTAAACCACAAGTCTATTTAAATGCTAGACAAGAGAGATTATGATCCTGAAAAAACTGAAAAAGACAATATAAGACCCTGAACTTCAAGGGAATGAGCTCAGTTTCTTCAGGGACCTGACCTGCAGGATCCCATGGCAGAGTCCCCTGTAGGGCTAAGGTGCCCAGGAGACCTCATTGATCCTCAATGTGCAACATCAGGAGAGCAGGGGGGCTGCATAAGGAGTGTCAGGCAGAGCACAAGCCCTCAGGGAAGAGCAGAGAGGAGGAGGTGGGGAGATGTCCGACAACAACACAGAAACACTGCCTGGGCACCAGGGGAGAGGAGGCCAAAACTCAGCTGAAGCTGCCACAGAACAGGAGGTGCCTTTACATCAACAACAAATGAACCAAACCAAACAGGCACTGGTAACTGAGAAGAAAAACAAGGAAATTCCGAGGAATTACAGGACAGACAGAGCTTTATTCCAAACCTCTGGAAGAAAATGAAGCAGGACCTCCTTGACTCTATTTCCTGAACATGAAGGACAGAAACACCTTTGGAAATGGCCCAAAGGTAAAATGTGCCAAATCGACCCAGCTCCTTATGATGAAGCCACCGGCTCTGTGGATGAGGGCAGTGCAGCAGACACCATTTCCCTGACTTTAGCAGGCTTTTTGACACAGTCCTGGCTTAACGCTAAGCAGTCAAAAAGGCATGGACAAGACTCATGAAAAAGTGGCTGGTTTGACATTCTCAAGACAGCAGTAAAGAGGTCGAAGTCTACCGAGCAGCTAGCTACGAGTGAGTGACGTGTCTCTGGGGTTAAACTGAACAACAGAGCAAACACCCTCACCAACTTCACGTGTAACCCAAACTCCAGCAATCAAGAAGCGGGACAGGAAGGCTCCCACCTGAATGACCCCATGAGCTGACACGTCTTGAAACCAAATAAAACCAAGTGCAAAAATCTTATGCCTAAGTATATAATGGGAATTTACGGGCTGAAAAACAGCTTTGGAACACATGTCCTGGGGGTCCTGGTGAACAACTGGTTGAACACAAATAAGCAAGGCATCCTTGCAATGATGAAGGTGAACTGTATAGTGGACTGTGTTAGCATGAGTGCATGCTATTGATGGGAAGCAATCAACACTTCCTATGTGATGTTCCTGATGCCTCAAATGGAAGCCCTGTTCCTGGTTTTTGGCTCCCCTGCAACAATTAGAGATTTCTTTTTAAAATGATGGAGAAGACAACGACCTATGAGAAGAGGCAGATGAAGCTGGGTTTGTTTGGACTAGAAAAGAGAGGCTTCTTAATGACTCAGGGGGTACCCATGGAGAAAAGGTAGCCAAGATCATCTCAGTGGGGCACAATTAAAGGAGCAAAGGCAGTGTCATCAGTTGCTGAAAGAGAAATTCTATCTAAACACAATAATAATTCAAAAACCCTACAATAAGGGTCTTCAGGCATTGGAATATGTTTGTCCAGAGGGGCTGCAGAATCTCTCTCTGCAGAGATCTTCCACACTTGAGCGCACAAGACTGAGCAACTCAATTTTATTTTGAACTCAGCCCTGCTCTAAGCAAGAGATCAGGCCTCCAGGGGTCCAGCAGCGAGTCTGAATCTCCCTCCTCCTCAACAACAAGATTCCATGGTAAGCAGAAGGTTGGGAACAAGAACAAATAGGACTACAGTGTGCATAAATGCAGACCAACTGAGTCTCCATAACGCTTTCAGATTATAAGGCTGTATATGAAAACTGTTTCCATGAAGTCTGAAAACTTTCTCAAAGAGCATCTACTTTCTGCAATATTTAGATTTATATAATATTAAAAAAAAAAACAAACTTGAGCAAAGCTGATTATTGAAATACAAGGATTTATTTGGTTCATCCTAATGTTCTGGAGTTTGCTTGTAGCATACCTATAATTATATTTTCAATTTAAATGGCAGTTTGTAAAAGAAAAAACCACTATGCCTTTAACTTTTTTTCAAGGTGTTTTTTCAGGCCAGGGCTTGCCCTCAACAAACTGCATCCTCAGCTACAGACAACAGACCAACTGTACAACATATTCCACTCTTATGTAAAACATACATATGGAGAGAGATATGAACACATCTCTGTCAATATATGAATACAAATTTTTTTAAAGAAACTGCATGAAGAGACATACAGGTTTTTCTTCAGAAAGATCATTTCTTTGAGGTGCCCTTCTTGATCTGTGACGTCACTTCAGCCCTTGACAAGATCACACACCTTTCTATTTCAGTCAGTTCAGGTTCAGTGCTACGCTTACTCTAGAGATTTACAGAGTAAGGCATAACAATATCAGTCAATTTGCAGTTTGTCTTTACATGGCATAGTTTTTCCCATGGTGATTCTTCAGGCGATCTCACCAGAACAAAGAAAGCAGCATGCAGTTTTGAAGGAGCAGAACATTTTAAATAAGTAACAAATATAACTCTTCTATTCTCTAAATGGTAATTACATTTTCTGTTGCATGATGGGGGTGGGGGGGGGCAGAAATCCATCACTGCAAATGATTAACATCTATTTCTCTTCCCTAAGCTTTAAAGAATTTAGTATTACTACCTAGGTCCAACACAGAATTTAAAGTGCAATTCTTAAAATCACAGATGGGTGGAGAACTACAACCACAGTAGCAAGCAACAGATTTCCCCACAGACAGCAGTATGGGCAAAGCTTTATCAGCAGTACCACCATTCACTGCACCAACAGATGTCAGTGCTCAAAGGCAGTGAGAAAAGTGACAGCAGAGTTAAAGACTGGGTCTGCATCTGCATGTGTCTATCAGTGAATAGTAAAATTACTATCTCCTTAAGCACTACACTTTGAAAGCAAAATGGCTTTTTTTAGCTTGGTGTTCTTTTACATGAGCTACTTCCTATTTCCTTGGAAGAAAGCAGTCACTGAACAAAAGAAATTTCAGAAGGCACAGATTTATATTAAGCAGTGAACTAAGTGAAAGAAAAGTATGCAGATACTTCCAAAAAAATAGCCTCACAGTGGTCTGAATACTAATTAAAGAAGCAAGCCACACTGATCTAATGCAATTTTATTGCAATGTTTTAAAGCAGACGCTGACTTGTAATAAATAATTGAAAAGGAGGGTTTATGTTGCCAAGCAATAAGATCACCCCCACATAAGTGAGATGATGCAAAATTCTGGGAAGAAAGTATCAAACACTCTTTTCTTTCTACTTTATTCATATGAAAAATACACAATACTGCCTCTACCCTAAATGCCAGCATTATATATCTTCACATGAGAAGTTCAAAGCTGCATGTTTTTACATCAAAACTGCAACTTCTCTTTCTACCCAGCATCAGAGAAAGAAGTTGATTCTCCTAAAAGTATTTTTGAGATGCACACAAAGTCTTAAAACACTCAGATGTGCCACAGTCATCAGCTCACTCATTGCACAGAATCATTTTGGTCCTTTGCTATTGCCTACCATCTCTTCTGATTTTCACCTATTTTCATACCTGATTAGAGATTTGCCCTTGAAAGAAAGGGCCCAAGTTTCATCTAAGTCAGAAGCCACTCACTTACTGTATTCCTAAAAGAATTTTAAAACCAAGGTACATACAGCTTCCAAGAACAAGTAGGAAGACAAATGAAAATAGATTTTACACTTGTAGTTACCCTTGCCTAAGTGACTGCATATCTCAATGTTCCCACAAGGGCTGTGAATGTTTAACTTTAACAGTTATAAGAATGTAACAGCAGGTTATGTGCTCATCCAATCTGTCTGAAAAGCTTTTATAATCTGAGGCATCAGAATGAGCAATACCTGTATCTTCATAAACACCAGCTATAAAATCCAACCAGCTTACCGTGGAGAGTTATAGTAAGTTGTCATATTATTTCATGCAAGCCTTTCTTGGTTACAACAGAGTTCAAACTGAAGATTGCAAGATGCAAGAGAGGCAAACTAGGAGTTTTACTACCCTACACGCCTTCCTTCATAACAGCACTGGAACACAGCACTTAAGTGTTGCTTCAAAAGCTTACAGCTAGTGACCTAAACACAGAACCAGGGAGCCTCAGGTTTAACCTCTCCCTGCAATAAAACAATGCATTTAGCAGCAGTTTAGTGGTAAACCAAAGCTGCTCAGGGGCAATCATGAATCATACTCCAATACCCAGGTTTAAACTGACCCTAGTGATCTGACATGCCCAGGCTGGAGACCTGCAGCACAGGTGGGAGCAAAGACAGCCTTCACCCAGCACAGAACAAAAGCCCCTGGTTTAGTGGGGAACAACCAAACAGGAACCAAGTATTCAAGTTCTGCTCTGAAACCTGTCACACTGTGCAACCGTGTGCAAGTCAATGCAATTTCTATGGCTGCTCTCAGCCCAAAAAAGCCCAACTGCTTCCTCTCCACAGCAAAGCCTTCTGGACTCCGCAGGCACGGCTGCCAAGCACTGCGATACAACTGCGGCTTAACCACAAGTCAGTAAAAGGTTTCATTTAATCTGGTTCGGGGAAGCATGCGCTTCATTACTCACCAATTATGTTTTCATAACAGACTTGCAGACACGATTAAAAAGAGTCATAGAAAACAGAAAAACAGAAGATGCTTCTCAGAAGTGTGCACACTTTCTTAATATCACATGCTTAAAAAAGCCCAAACAACTCAGTGAAAAAAAAAAACCAAATCAAAAAACAAACAACTAAAAAATGTTGTGGATAAAGAAGATTTTTCACACAAAAGGAACCAGTATATTGAACATCTGGTGCATTGCCCATATTGCTTAATTTACAGTTCCTCATCCCCCCCCCCATTATTTTCCTCATTGTAAAATGTTCTAAAAATAACTTGGAAAGAGAACACAAAATCCTTCAAAACTGAATGTCTAAAACATGCTTTACACAGATACACATCTGAATAGTTGCACTTGTTACCAAAAAGACACACAACCAGAGTGTCTCATCACCTCTGTACCACCTCAGGTGGCAATTTATTGCCAGACTAAGTGCTGCACTGTTGAGACAGAGCAAACACTGAATCAAAGCCACTTTCCTGAAGTATTACTCTTACTGTGCCAAATGAGTTAGGAAGACAAATTTCTTATTTGTAAATAAAGGAAATACTTATCAAGATATTATCTTTAAGATGAAAACCGCAGAAATTTCCTCTTATGCTGGCTCCCCAAGCTAGAAATAACACCCCAACCTAACCAAAGAGGAAGTTAACACAATCAGCAACCCTTACAGCAGTATGTTTTAGACAGCTGTTTCAGCTTTAAGAAAAGGTCTGTCCATCCAAAGTCACAAAGGTCCTTCTGCAAGGAAATGAATTATTTTTCCCAAGAAGAGATGTCTCCTGTCTCTCCATGACTTCCTTTTCATAAATCCTGTGCTTTCATTAACATTCGAAGAATGTATCAAAGCCTGGCTGTCTACCACTCTTATTTGCTCTCTGAATGAGATAAGACATTTTTTGGTCTTAAATGTATATTTTAATAAACAGGTGGAATTTTTTCTGCTTCAGTTTGCCCACAGCACAGAACTAAAGCCTTAAGCAACTGTACTCACCAGCATTATGATTCACTCTATTTCTTTACATTAATTGGCTGCCAAAGGCTGCTATACTAGCATTAAATATAAAATCATCGCCATGAGAATATAACTTTTGCCGAAGTACAGGAGACACTCCATTTCAAGCTTTACCTCACATCTTTACATCACCTTATTTAGTTCCCATGAAAAGAGTCCTGTGTGTCTGGAATTTACGTTTTGCCTTTACAGAAAGATAAAGAACTAATCATGTGCTTGTTTTTGGGGTTCTTTTTTTGTGAAAGCCAGATGCTTTCCACCAAACATGTAAAGCCTTTTCATTTTCCCCACAATTCTGAGGATCCGGTTACAAAGGACATTCAGTTGGTTTAGATAAATTTACCTGCTGAGAATACAGACCAAGTCTGAAGACAGGAAAATTAAATATTCTTCTTAGCACACAGAAAACAGGTGAAAGGCTGAAAAACATGAACTAGCAATTGGGAACACATCCTGTTGCAGTCAGATATGCACACAGTCACACACTGAAACACTCCTCCAACTCATGATCAAAGTTCAAATCAGGCAGGCATTTGCCTGCAAGTCATTTGACTGACGGGAGGCCACGAGGTTCTCAAAAAAAAACCAAACCCAAAACAAAGCCCAAAACAACAGCAACAAAAAAGCAGCTGAAACAGCTCACCTGAAACAATGTCCTTCTCTAAAAAGACCCTAGCGCGTCTTAGCAGGAAGAACATTAATTTGGCAAATATATACCCTATTTCATATTTTGGGGACATAAGATGCCTCAGACCATTGTCCTCCACTTTCCTCTCCTTTCCAATGCAATGGGGGTCCACTGCTTCCACTGCACCCAGATCCCCACTAAACCACTATGGCTCCCTACCCCGCCAGGCCACAAACCCAACAAAAACAGGGGTAGCTTCATGTCTGTTGGCAGGCTGAGCTGGCTCTCCATAGGTTCTGCCAAGTGCCAGATACAAGACAATGCTTAATAGAGTCACTGGATCATATTCAGTAACTCAGCTGAAGCTTCTCTGCATCTTGTAGTGCCATTAACCCTAAGAAAGCACTTTAACTTATTTTTTGTGACATTTTGGATATCATAAAACAAACCCAGCCACCTCCAGATTACCATCACCATATGATTCCCATCTTTAGGCACTTTATTCACTTCCTCAGTTTAAAAAAACCATTAAACCAAGTTTAATAAAACCATTATAAAAAAATAACCACAATAAACAGTATTTATCAGGAAGGAAAGCACTACCAAACACTCACAGAGAACTAGCAAATACAAAACCACTGAAGATTACAAACAGATAAATAAAGCTTTGGGTGAGAAAAAAAACCAAGATTAATTTTAAACTTCAACAAACTTAATGACAATTATAAGATGTCAGCATTAAGGTCACAAGATACTTCAGGAAAACTTTTGAAATGCATTGATTGCATCATCAGCATGTTGGCAGGAATCACCACACTGCTTACTCATTTCATGTCAACTCTTTTCCTTTCACTGAATCATGTTCTTAAAGAAACGTACCACCAGGGAACATGGCTTTTTCTGCTTGAAACCCAAACCACACAATACTTAAACTGCTACATTTTAACTGTTCCTTCTCTTATTAAGGTCCTCACAACCTTCTTCTCAGTAAAAGTACTCTGAATTTTGGTCTAAAGCAGCTGAGTCTTCAGTAATTCCTGCTTCTGTGTTTTCTTTCTCCTTTTCTGTTATGAGAAGAGCAGTTGAGAGGTAAATCTCCTGAAGGGAAACGCTTCATTCTGCTAAAGAAGGTTATTACAGCAGATAGAACCTTTGCTCTGTGAAAGTCTCATTGCAGAGATTCAGTTTTAATGGAGAACTTAGGCAAGAAGATCAGATACCAGCTGCTAAGACATGGCTACTCAAAGAGATTTCATACCTTTCATCCACCTGTTCCCTCACCACAGCCAAAACTAGCACCAAGTCAACCCTTTCATTAAGGCCTTCAACTCACCAACCTCACAAAGCTTAGCAGAAATCCACCCAGGTTATTTTTACTCCGACAGTTTTCTGCTGACTTACTGAGCTGAAGCAGCTTATGGAGGGACGCAATGGAAGTCACACAAAGCAGATAGTGGGAGAAGGCAGTCAAAAGTGGTATGAAGAGACCTCCCTTCCTCCTCCAACAGTAAGAAGTATTAGTGAGATCACTTTGTCATGCAAACATCCTCATAAGGAAATAAAACTCCATCCAGCCTGGCACTGACCTTCTCAACCAGCAGCACGAGGATACCAGGCAGTAGGAAAGCAAGCAGTGGAAGCATGCAGGAAGACACAAGTGGCCCACTGCCCTTCTACAGCAGTGAGTGACCATCCATAATTTTGCCATCACTCCTTCTTGTTAATGAAGAGATCTGATTATATCCAAGTATTTCATGTCAAGCACATATTAGATCTCTGATTAGTGCTTTATTTCCATGCTCACAAGCTTCCTTTCCTCAAGATATCGCTGAACATCCCCGCAACACTACTGAGACTTCCAACTAAACTGCATAAAAGCCACCATAGAAAAGAGTTAAACAAAATGAAAACTGAGGACTTAGGAAGCTTTAGAATTCACACTGCCAATGCCACCTCAATTCAGTTATTTATAGAAAGGCAGGGGGAAGTCGCAGAGTCTGTTTTGCTGTCTTGCAACCACTGCCTTTCTGAGCTCAAAGGACTGGTGCTCAAATTCCCCTCTGTGGGACTTGTACTAGATGACTGCAAGAGCTGAGAGCTGTGCAAGTATTTGGAGCATGACCATGCTCTTTAGACATTGATTCCAGTTTACCAAGGAGGCTTTTATCCTGAAAACATGTCCAAACAGCTCTGATCAATAATGTGAACAGTTCCAAGCTAGTTACCTTGTACAAGAACAGCACAGCTGCATTAGTATGGTGCTCCACCAACACCAAGAGCTTGCTGTTCAGCAGGATTAATTAGTCTGCGCAGAGCACCGCACTAATGTGATTATATAGCTTCTAGTACCTGAGCTTGCTCATTCATCGTTTCTATTCCTTTGCTCTGAAATAAAAAGAGCTTAGGTTTTGCTATTTTCTTAACACCTAAATAATTCCAGCATCTTTTTCTCTTGGAAGAGAGAGGAATGAGACTTGGAAAAGACTCAAAATCAGATTTTCCTAATTAAAAGAATGCATCTCCTGCCTTCATAGCCTCTCTCCACTACTACCATCTTCTAATCACTTCTTTTGTATCAACTTGTATCAACTTGCCATGCACATGCAAGTCTTCCCTTGACATCAGAAACAATGATGTCCAGCCACAACCAACAGTGACAAGAGCAGAGACTGGAAGACATTGAGCTTGAGTGGAATGGAATCATCATTGCCTTCCACTCCTCCTTTTTTCCAGGCAGGGAAAAGATACCACAGGAGGTACTTGCTCAAAAGAGGGGCCACCTCTCAAACCAATGAGTGGGAGAGCAAGAATGCAAACCACAACCTCCTCATCCACAGTTTGGGGTTCTTATCAGGACATGGAAACAGAGACCAGTGTGAGGTACACCAGGTACCCAGACCTTGCCCCAAGTCACGGGAGCACCAGCAGAACTGCCTAAAGAACGCAAGTTCTGGCAAATGCAAGTGTGCTGGTATGCTCAAGGTGTGCCTCTGCTCGAACCTCCCAGCACGAGGATGATGCTCAGGGCAGGCAACATGAGGGCGTCCAGTTAAAAAATCAGCACCCGCAAGCACCTGACAGCAGTTGAACAACAGGAAGTACTGGGGAAAGCCCCAGTACTGCTGGCAGTACTGCTCTTTCTTCCGAGTTTGCCTGTAACACACCAACAGAAGAGAAACAGAGGACAATCACAGCTGCCATTAGTATCTCTGGTCCCTGGCCCATGTCCCCTACCTGCAGGGACACACCTGCACACAGCCAGGCCCCAGAGGTGTAACCACAGCAGGGCAGCTCCCACACACAGACCTTGAGAACAACCACATTGTTCTGACAGAGTGAAAAGCAGCGATAGCAGCAAGATCTCCGTTTCTTCATGCTTCCACAAGTATTTTACTTGCTCAATAAGCATCTAGCATTTCCTTTTCGGTAATATTATGTTGGTTTAAATACTAAGAGAGGTTCGAGAACCTTTATATTTCCCTCTTGGTTTAAGTTTTGCCCTGGTTTCTTTTTTAATATAAAAGAGCATGCTGTGGAAAAAGTGGTTAAAATTTCTAGAACAAAACTTGGCTAAGAAATGCTGTAAAGTCACAGCACTTCATTGCTTTGTGATTGTAAATTATACTGTACCGGCTGGACTTCTAAACACATGCGTAAACTTCAAATTTAAAACAGTAAATGGACAAAACACCTCTAAGGTATCTCTCAGCTTTACCTCAGCATGTTGATGGGACGGAGCCCTGCCAGAACAGAAATGCAGAGAAGAACAACCTTATTTTTGGCATTCTTTTCCTTTAAAGTAACTTGCTTCCTTCCATAAAAAATATCCACAAGAGTAGTTTCAAATTTTGAGTTCTAGATCTATGACATAAATCATACAATCAGGACACAAATTTCAGGCTCAAAAGAGTATGAAAGCAGAAAGATTCTTCATGTTTGCATCTCCAGCATGCAACCACTGGGCACAAAGAGAGGAACTTTAAGAGATAACTGGTTTCTGTGCATGTACAGTAGAGTAGAAAAGTACACATTTAAAACAGATACAATTTGAAACTATTTAAAGTTTTAGAACTAAACAAAAAAGACTGCAGATTAGAAATCCATCTTGACACTCATGCAACAATATCAAAAAAGTGGACTAAAGCTTGCAAAAAGAGAGAAAAGCAACAAAAAAGGCCAGCAATTGAAACAATGTGAGGCAGGTTAGCACAGAACAGAAATATTGTTTTACTGTCAATGGAAAAAACATATTCTCTAAAAAAGACAAAAATCAAACCAGGCAAAGTCCTGCAAAAATGCTGAAGCAAGTAAGGAACCAAGACGTTAAGGTCACATACTGAATCAGGAGGAAAAGAAACTCCCAGAAACAACACTTAGTATTGAGGACTTAAAACTGAGATATGAAGGAAAATAGAGATCTGGAAACTAAGTGGAGCCTCTGTGTCATCTCCTATGCTTAAACAACCAAAACTCTCATTTGGGGGGCTATTGTGAAACTGGTGCTCTGTGAAGAAGTGGAGGAGAAGGAGGAGGGAAAGGAAAGGGAGGAAGAAATTGAAGAGATACTGGCCATATGTTCGTATGTACACATACACAGATACATAAACACATGCACACATACACATGCGTATCCACATATAATAAAAGGTAACTTGGACTAGCTGGCACGCAGTGGGACCAGCAAGACAGCAGTACATTGAAGAATTATCTTCTTCCTCCTGTTTATTTACTTGTTGCAGTCTTCTGTACCACAGAATCATGTACATCAGGTCTGGAGCCTCATTACTTCTAAATACTTCTACATGGCAATTCCACATAGCTGGAAAAAGAGTTTGCTGGTATTTCTAACTTTCCGTGTGCCTCAGGGAGGCTGCGTGGCTAAACCAGAAGACAACACAGTCTCTGCACCCTTCAAGATGTGGTCTGTACTGTGAACTCCTGAGAGCTTCTCCCTTCAAAATACCCTTCCATTGGTACATACTGCTTATGACTTATAACTAAGCTACACAATTTGCTGAAATATTTAAAGTGACACAAGGACTCCAGAGCACAGAACACAACTTGATATTTGTGAGAGCTTATTATCTGATGCTCCGTGTGATATCACAGTTCACTTTTCAGAGCACTCTGTACAAACATACAATAAAAAGAAATGACTTTAAATAAGGCTAACCAGGTTTCACTAACACTGAAATACTCTGTAGTAAGTCTCATTCCTATCTCATTTCCATCACCACAGAACATGAAATATATACTACTAATTAATTCATAAACCTTAATCTCTGCAGGCAGCTGAAATTGTCAGTTCGATAAATAAACCAGCCAGCACTGATGGGAAGTTGAACTGTATTATCAAGGAAATTCTTCTTCTGCCAGAGGACCCTGTCAAGCTCTGCCCACGACAGCATTACCTAGACATAGTGTGGAGAATTTCTGTACAGAAGGATTTAAACCGGTACCTGAACCAGCCAAGCAGCAGGACCGAAAAAAGGCGGTTGAAGGAATTTGTCAAAGCACACACAGCTCTGACGCTTTACCGCTGTACCCTAAATTGACTGTACTTCGCCAAATGCATTCAACTCTTTAGACAGCCGGTATCGCTGAACAGCGAACCGCACGAACCCGAGACAGACCGGGACACCGCCGGAGAGCTGCACCGCACCTGCACCCCGCACTCGCCTGGCGCCGGGCAGCCCTGGGCAGCTCCTCTGCCAACAGTGCGGCACGGGCAGGGCGCCGTGCCCCGCTGCCTTCCGCCCCCCGCGGAGGCACCCGACGCTCACCGGCCGAGCCTGGGATGTCCCACGGGGAGCGCAGGCGGACCCGCGCCGCTCTGCCTCGCCGGCGTCGCTGTCCCCAACCCTCGGCGCCCCGCGAGGCGACCCAAAGCCTGCCAACCCTCGCCGGGCTTTGCTTCCTCTCCGGGTTTCGGTGCAACAGCTGGGGCAACCCGACAACGCCGGGAGGGAGGAGGCGCAGCCGGCACGGAGCCGGCAGCGCGGGCCCGCAAGCGCGAACGCACCGCGGGCTGCGAGGATGCAACCGCGGGCGACGCCACCGACCTGCGCGGCGGCTGCCGAGCGACAGCCGGCCAGAAAGACCCCCTTCCCGCAGAGAGGAGGCGGCAGGAGAGGTCAGGGGTCCCCCAACACCGCCGCCAGCCCCAGCAGCGACCTGTTGCCCCGCGCGGGGGGTGTCGAATCGCATCGCCCGGAGCGGGACCGACAGCCGCCACCACCCACCTCTTTGATTTTCTCTCTCTTCTGCCGGACGTCGGGGTCGGCGGGCTCCTGCCCCACGGCGCCGATGGGCTGGCGGAAGAGGCGCTGGGGTAGCCCAGGGGCGCCCGCCTCCTTCCTACCGCGGGCGTCCTGCAGAAGTTTCTCCTTGTCCTGGCGGATGTCTTTGCGGATCT